>RXON01003212.1:0-36095 GCA_009667805.1 Leptobrachium leishanense
ACCACAATGCATTTTCCCACTGGCCTGAATCTCGTAATTGGCTTACAGCCTTGCACCTGACCACAGGTCTGGTGCAGACTGTTGACACTATGCCAATCACCGCTCAGGGTCCTGATTGGGCAAATTTTGCCCAATCATGGGCTCACAGAGCTAAGTCCCGCAGCACACTATATAAGGTTTCCACGCAGCGCTTCTGCACGCATTTCAGAGGAGATTTCAAAGGAGATAGTTGTGTGTTGTTACTGCCGGTCTACCACACTACTGGGGGGTCTCATTTCTACCAAATATCAGGGAATTTAGGTGATGTGTGTCTTGTCACTGTGCCAGCAAGTTTTTTTTGGGGTTTACAACTTTATTTAAAACATTTGTGAATTGAGGTGATCTTCTGTGTCTCGTCACACAGCCAGCAAGTTTTTTTTGGGGCTAACAATTTCCTTTAAAACACTTGTGATTAAGGTGATCTGTCTCTTGTCACTGGCTGCCAGCTATCAGTGTATCTCACTGAGTTATACCAGAGTTATTTTAATCTTTATACCAGAGTTGAATCAGAGTTCTGTATATATTAATCTATATCACTCACCATGTCTGAAAGAACAAAAAGGACAGGCAGACGCTCCCAGCCACAGATACGAGGGCAAGCAGCCCCTGTGTCGGGAGGCTGTGTCTCTGGTCATGGTGGACGTGGTGCATCCTCTGCAGGGGCACGCTTGTCCTTTCTAACTGGTGCTGGCCGTCTTAAGCAGCAGCAACATACAGAGGACTTGGTGGATTGGCTAACCAGGCCATCCTCATCCTCCGAGTCCTCTGCCAGCCAGGCTTCTAGTGCTTTACAGTCCACCTCAGATGCCAAAGCATCTAATGCAGCCTCCATGTCCACAGCTACTCCTGCCGTAGCCTCGCTATCACACACGGAGGAGTCAGCTGAATTGTTTGACTACAATGAGAGTGACATGCTGCTTGAGGATGCACAGCAAGTACAGTGTTCTGATTCAATCTCTGAGGTTGAGCAAGGGAGTATTATCAACCTAGAAGAAGGGGGTGCTAGTGATGACACACAAATAACTGGCACTCATGTTGCCTCAGCAGCTGCAGCATACTGCCAAGTTGGCTCCAGTGACGAGGAGATAGGGGGTGAAGATGACATTGATGATTATGAGGTCACTGACTCCACCTGGGTGCCAGATCAAACTGAGGAATCAAGTGAGGAGGAGGGGGAGGAGGAGGAGGCACAGCAAACATGAGGCACAACATCCTCTGTGACCAACCTTAGCACTAGCCAGTCCAAGGCATCACATGTCAGAGCTGCTCCGGTGCAGAGTGCTGTTGTCTCAAAGAACACATGCAGGAACTCTGCTGTCTGGGAATTCTTTAAGAAATGTGCAGCAGACCCCACCGTTGCTATTTGTAATCTATGTCAGAGGAGGCTGAAGCGTGGGATAAACACCGGACACTTGTGTACCACGTGCTTGAGGCGACATATGAACAAGTGCCACACATCCCGTTGGCGCAAAACTTTGTGTAGGTCCTCCTCCTCCTCATCTGTCTCTACCCACACTGTATGTCCTGCCATGTCATTGCCTACAACCTCCACCAACAGGGATGATGCTACAGTAATGGATGTACCAGCAGGTCCTTCCTCACAATGTGACATCATTCCAGTAGCTGAAGATTTAAGCAGTCAGATTACGTTGCCGCAGCTGCTGCAGCGAAAGAAAAAATATAGTCCCAACCATCCCCAAGCACAGTGTGTAAATGCCAGCTTAGCAAAATTACTCGCATTGCAGCTGCTGCCTTTCCAGCTGGTGGACTCTGCTCCCTTCCGTGAATTTGCTGAATGTGCTGTACCTCAGTGGCAGGTTCCAAAACATCATTACTTTTCACGCAAGGCCATTCCAGCACTATACCAGCACGTGGAAGACAATGTTATCCAGTCATTGGGAAAGGCAGTCAGCAGCAAGGTGCATGTCACTTTAGACACGTGGTCCAGCAAGCATGGACAGGGTCGTTACATTTCCTTCACGGCACCCTGGGTAACTCTGATTGCAGCTGGGAGGGATCCAAGATGGGGCTCTGTGCTGGAGCTTGTTCATCCACCACGCCTCCAGAAAGCTGCTTGTATGAGGTCTGTCTGCTCCACCACCACCACCTCTCCCTCTTCCTCCTCCTTCTCTGTCTCTGGCATAGTGGCAGTTAAACCGACGCCTGCCAGGGTCTACGCAATGGCTCAAGCAAAAATATGCCATACTGTGCTTGAGCTGGTTTGTTTAGGGGACAGGAGCCACACGGGTCAGAAATTTTGTCAGCTCTGCAGGGGCAGGTGCAGAGATGGTTAACACCACACCAGCTTGAGCTGGGAATGATCGTCTGCGATAATGGCCGCAACCTTCTCTCCGCCCTACGCAAGGGTAAATTGACGCATGTACCATGCCTAGCACACGTCCTAAATCTGGTGGTACAGCGTTTCCTAACCAAGTACCCAGGACTGCCAGAGCTTCTCATCCAGGCCAGAAAGGTCTGCAGCCACTTCAGACGGTCATTCCCAGCAAGCGTTCGCCTGGCAGAAATTCAAAGAGAATTCCACCTTCCCACAAACCGTCTGATCTGTGACATGCCCACCAGGTGGAACTCGACATTAGCAATGCTGCAGCGTCTGCACAAGCAGCAGAGGGCCATCAATGAGTACCTGTATGAGTATGGCACAAGGACAGTTTCAGGTCAACTTGTTTTTTTTTTCCCCCCGCAGTAGCTGATAATCAAGGATGCATGCACTGTACTGTCACCATTTGAGGAGGCAACGAGGATGGTGAGCAGGGACAGTGCATGCATCAGTGACACAATTCCTTTAGTGTTCCTGCTGGAGCACACTCTGCGGGGAATTATAGATGTGGCTCTAGAGGCAGAGCAGCGGGAGGAAGAGGAGGCCTTCCCATGCTCTCAAGGCCCTAGTCTTTAAGCAGACAGCATTCCAGCGGGTCCTACTCAGATCAGACAGGAGGAGGATGAGGAGGAGGAGGACTATTTAAGTAGTGGGGGCATTGAAGGTGGGGATTCCTCAAAGGAGGGTTTTGTTTGCCCAGAAACAGAAGGGCTTGTGCATGGCTGGGAGGAGGAAGTGCACGATATGGTCATCCTCATTGACCAGGAAGACTCGGCAGCTAATGCCACCTCCAACCTACGCTGAATGGGCTCCTTAATGATGCAAAGCCTGCTAAAGGACCCCAGGATTCGTGCTATCAAGGAGAGGGATCATTACTGGTTGGCAACCCTTCTTGATCCACGATACAAGGGGAAAGTTGCAGAGCTCATCCTGCCCGCACAGAGGGAGCACAGGATGACAAAACTTGAGGACGCTCTAAAGCAACACTTGTGTAACACCTTTCCAGGCACTGGTAGATTAACAAGTGCTGACACACGTGCTTCTGAGGCTGCAGGTGATCAGAGGAATAGCGGTGAAGGCCAGGGCCGCTTGACTGATGCTTTTTTAAACCATATGGTGCAGGACTACCTAGGGGCAAGGGCAGACCTGGATACCTTTCCATCAGATGATCCACTGGCTTACTGGGTGTTGAGATTGGATCACTGGCCAGAACTTAGCCAATATGCTATGCAGCTACTAGGTTGCCCTTCATCTAGCGTGTTTTCCGGAAGGACGTTCAGTGCCGTTGGAGGTTTTGTCACAGACAAAAGAGTGCGTCTGTCCACCGACTCTGTAGACCGGCTGACATTTATAAAAATGAATCAGTCCTGGATCAGCAGCTATCAATCCCCTGATGCTGAAGTAATGGAATAGATCGGGGATGTCCTCTTCTGCATTCACAAAACCTCCAGCTCTGAACTCTTCCACAATACCACAAAAGGGTTACGGTGTGAAGGCACTTGCTGCCATGAAAGGCGCAATATTTGGCTGCACTGACGCCTGTGCCAGATTTATATCATTTTATTTTTTTGAACCTCGGGGTCCAACCCTGCACTCTTCCACAATACCACAGAGGGGTTACTGTATGATGATACTTGCTGACCTGGCATAAAAGGCACAATATCTGGGTGCACTGACGCCCATTAACAGATAAAAAAAAACACTTGTCAATATAGGACCACATGGTCCACCCCTGCACTCTTACACAATACCACAGAGGGGTTAGGCTAGGGTCAGATGAGCACATTTTCTACGGACTGTGCGTCCGTGCAGTACGGACGTACTTACTGACTGTGACAACAAGGTAGTGGCCAGTGCCACACAGTCCGTTTTTTTCACTGATGTAGCAGGGAAAATAAATTACAATGAAAGAACATTCTGTCCGTCAAAAATGCTGGACGTATAAATGCAGTCTGTCTGACCTTGTTGCATCACTCACACACAAAGCTATGCGGACGTTGTGGACGTGGCGCACTCTGCACGTCCGTTCTAGCAGTATTACGTTGTTGCCTAACCTGCATCCGTTTGCAGCGTCCGTCAACCCCCGCACTTCTGGGCGGACGTACTTCGTGTGTGGGGCTCCATTTAACACAATTGTATGCTATCACGGACGTACTTATGTGCGGGCAACACGGACGTTAACACTGCGTTCGTCTGACCCCAGCCTTACGGTATTATGATACTTGCTGGCCTGGCAGTCTTGCACCAAAGGTACAATATCTGGGTGCACTGACGCCCATTACCAGATCAAAAACTTTTCAATATAGGACCACATGGTCCACCCCTGCACTCTTCCACAATACCACAGAGGGGTTACTGTATGATGATACTTGCTGGCCTGGCATTAAAGGCACAATATCTGGGAGCACTGACGCCCAATAACAGATAAAAAAAACACTTTTCAATATAGGACCACATGGTCCACCTCTGCACTCTTCCACAATACCACAGAGGGGTTAGGCTAGGGTCAGATGAGAGCATTTTCTACGGACTGTGCGTCCGTGCAGTACGGACGTACTTACTGACTGACGACAAGGTAGTGGCCACAGTCGGTTTTTTTCACTGACGTAGTTTTTTAACTGATGTAGCAGGGAAAATAAATTACAATGAAAGAACAATCTGTCCGTCAAAAATGCTGGACGTATAAATGCAGTTCGTCTGACCTTGTTGCATCACTCACACACAAAGCTATGCGGACGTTGTGGACATGGCGCACTCTGCACGTCCGTTCTAGCAGTATTTCGTTCTTGCCTAACCTGCGTCCGTTTTCAGCGTCCATCAGCCCCCGCACTTCTGTGCGGACGTACTTCGTATGTGGGGCTCCATTTAACACAATTGTATGCTATCACGGACGTAAAGTCATGACCGAAATTGTTGGCACCCCAGACATTTTTCCAGAAAATCAAGTATTTCTCACAGAAAAGTATTGCAGTAACACATGTTTTGCTATACACATGTTTATTCCCTTTGTGTGTATTGGAACAAAACAAAAAAAGCAAATTGGACATAATGTCACACAAAACTCCAAAAATGGGCTGGACAAAATACTTGGCACCTTTTCAAAATTATGGATAAATAAGATTATTTCAAGCATGCGATGCTCCTGTAAACTCACCTGGGGCAAGTAACAGGTGTAGACAATATAAAAATCACACCTGAAAGCCGATAAAAAGGAGAGAAGTTCACTTAGTCTTTGCATTGTGTGTCTGTGTGTGCCACACTAAGCATGGACAATAGAAAGAGGAGAAGAGAAATGTCTGAGGACTTGAGAACCAAAATTGTGGAAAAATATCAACAATCTCAAGGTTACAAATCCATCTCCAGAGATCTAGATTTGCCTTTGTCCACAGTGTGCAACATTATCAAGAAGTTTGCAACCCATGGCACTGTAGCTAATCTCTCTGGGCGTGGACGGAAGAGAAAAATTGATGAAAGGTTGCAACGCAGGATAGTCCGGATGGTGGATAAGCTGACCCAAACAAGTTCCAAAGAAATTCAAGCTGTCGTGCAGGCTCAGGGAGCATCAGTGTCAGCGCGAACTATCTGTCGACATTTAAATGAAATGAAACGCTATGGCAGGAGACCCAGAAGTTCCCCACTGCTGACACAGAGGCATAAAAAGCAAGACTACAGTTTGCCAAAATGTACTTGAGTAAGCCAAAATCCTTCTGTGAAAACGTATTGTGGACAGATGAGACCAAGATAGCTTTTTGGTAAAGCACATCATTCTACTGCTTACCGAAAACAGAATGAGGCCTACAAAGAAAAGAACACAGTACCTACAGTGAAATATGGTGGAGGTTCAATGATGTTTTGGGGTTGTTTTGCTGCCTCTGCACTGGGTGCCTTGAATGTGTGCAAGACATCATGAAATCAGAGGATTACCAAAGGATTTTGGCTCGCACTGTAGAGCCCAGTGTCAGAAAGCTCGGTTTGCGTCCGAGATCTTGGGTCTTCCAGCAGGACAATGACCCCAAACATATGTAAAAAAGCAGCAAGAAATGGATGGCAACAAAGCGCTGGAGAGTTCTGAAGTGGCCAGCAATGAGTCCAGATCTAAATCCCATTGAACACCTGTGGAGAAATCTTAAAAGTGCTGTTGGGAAAAGGCGCCCTTCCAATAAGAGAGACCTGGAGCAGTTTGCAAAGGAAGAGTGGTCCAAAATCCCAGGTGAGAGGTGTAAGAAGCTTATTGATGGTTATAGGAAGCGACTGATTTCAGTTATTTTTTCCAAAGGGTGTGCAACCAAATATTTAGTTAAGGGTGCCAAGAATTTTGTCCAACCCATTTTTGGAGTTTTGTGACATTATGTCCAATTTGCTTTTTTTCCTCCCTTTTTTTGTTTTGTTCCAATACACACAAAGGGAATAAACATGTGTATAGCAAAACATGTGTTACTGCAATACTTTTCTGTGAGAAATACTTGATTTTCTGGAAAAATGTCTGGGGTGCCAACAATTTCGGCCATGACTGTACTTATGTGCAGGCAACACGGACGTTAACACTGCGTTCGTCTGACCCCAGCCTTACTGTATGATGATACTTGCACCAAAGGTAGATTATCTGGGTGCACTGACGCCTTAACCAGATGCATATCTTTTTAATATAGGACCACATGGTCCACCCCTGTACTCTTCCACAATACCACAGAGGGGTTACTGTATGATGATACTTGATGGCCTGGCACCAAAGGCACAATATCTGGGTGGACTGACGCCCATTACCAGATTCATATCTTTTTAATATAGGACCACATGGTCCACCCCTGCACTCTTCCACAATACTACAGAGGGGTTACTGTATGATAGTACTTGCAGGCCTGGCACTAAAGGCACAATATCTGGGTGCACTGCCACTGACGCCTGTACCAGATTCATATCCTCAGAGGGGTTACGGTGTGACGGCACTGTTGTCGACGCTAAAAGCCCAATTTTAAAGCACCTATTGTTACTTTCATCCAAAGCCTGCATAAGTTTCACAATAATTTAGCCAAAAAAACACTAAACTTTTTCTGTGCGTCCTAAAATGTCTTTTCATACAGGCTGCCGCCCCCAGCAGTTGTTTATGGATAGATTAAAGAAAAAGCATTTACCGTCATATGAAACGTCATTTTATGGTTTTTAAGTGTTTCTATACATCCTAGAAATCCGCCACTTCACGGGCAGGTTATAGGGACCTCCTAGGCACGATATTTGAAGGAATTTTTCGTTTTTATTTTTAACCCTTATTTCATGGAAAACTCACTATCCCTTTAAAAACGTTTTTTTTAAAACTTTTTGTCCTTGTTTCCTGTCCCCCAGGGCACTACCCGGACCCCCATACACCTTTTATGGCAAATATGTAGCTTATATGCCCTCTTGGAGGGCAATCTAAAAAAACGAATTTTCAGCCCCATTGACTTGCATGGGGGTTTGGGTTCGGGTTCGGTCCCGAACAAATGGGAAGTTCGGGTTCGGGTTCGGGCTCGAACCGAACTCGGGGAGTGTTCGGTTCATCCCTAGTCATTAAAAGGGATTTCATTCTGGGCAGCAGCAAAAGAAACGTTTACCAGCACAATACATGAGATTCAACGTTTTTACAAAAAGCAGGTGTTACAATAGAGTTTCACACATTGTTCCTGAAATACGGGTTTGTAGGTAAATCAGAATATTTACTCCAAGCTGAACATGAACCTTAGTGAGGAGAAGAGGGGTTTGTGAAGGTCCTGAGAACGAGCAACGGCACTAGTGGCTGCTCTATGGCGGGGCCGCTCAGGTCTCACAAGGTTTAATCTTATGCCATTACAGGGATGAATGCTCCATATGCAAATCAGTCAGCTCTCACCCAATGAGGGTGGCCAGCACTGACTGCCAAGGACGTCATCCCTGCACAAGAGGTGCAGCAACCCCCGACGATCGAACCTTCACTTATTATCCCCAACAATTATTATTATTGTTATTCTTTATTTATAAAGCGCCAGCATATTCCGCAGCGCTGTGTCACATTTCTTGCACTTCATCTCTTCAAAGTCAAGTTCTGAACCCATCATTCTCTTGTAGATATCCTTATGTCATTACAGGTGGTTTCAAAGTGGGTGGTGGAATCGTAAGTACGAGAGATAAAGATCTGGCTTTCGGTTCCTACATCAGTAGGAGCATACAGGTCACTAATGCTAACAAACGTTTGGTCAATGGGTTGGAGAATTTCCGCAGCAGGTTGGATTTCTTTCTCTGGCTCATTTGGTTCCACTGTAGTGTTTATATTTTCCACATTGTGTGTTATGAGATCATGCACACATAGATATCACATTTTCTGTCGACCTGATTTTGAGGAAAGATGATCTGGCAGGAGTTGGCATCATTTGTGTCCTTTATCGGGTGGCTGAGGATGCAGATTACACACATAACTTGACTCACTTTAGTGACACGATTCGGAACATAACTAGGATCACGTACGAGTCGTTTGCAACGTGCCGCCTCTCCTTCAGATTTTACACCAACCACTTTGTAATTTTCTATAACCCATTGCTCAGTTGGTTTGTAACCAGTTGGTTTGTTTAGCAGTTGGTTTGTTTAGCAGCTGGTTTGTTTATCTGGTTTGTTTTGTTTAGCAGTTGGTTTGTTTAGCAGTTGGTTTGTCACCAGTTGGTTTGTTTAGCAGTTGAAAATGGCAAAAAGAAATCTGTATCGATGGCGCCACCTAGAGGAAATAGATGTAAAATGTTCCACAAAACACTATTTGCGTATAAACAAAGCCAAAAAGATTTTTTAAAACGAGAAACAATTCTTGCTTTGAATCAGCAGCTGTCTCTTTCAATAGGTGGTATATCCAAACCCACCGAAGGATAATAAATCAGACAAAAAGAAAAAGTTGATTGAGTCAGCGCTTCCTTCAATCAGTGTTTTCTTCTTTTCTGTATACCTTTAAAATAAGCAGAAACGCTGCCATAGCGTAGTAAACTTATTATGTAGCTGGAAATAGTAAAGAAAAGGAACACTCACATTTTATTGTGTCTCAATCAGACACTAGATGCTCCAGGCTACCGGCAACATTTGGATGGGAATGCCGGATTTCCCCCAGGATTCGTAGTCTTGCCGTTCCAATAATTTCTGGACGCCAAATATTGGTTTTAAAAGCAAAAATTTATTAAAATAAATAAAACAGGAACATGAATATGTCACCTAAATGCGTTTCGCGAGAAACCTCGCTTCCTCAGTAGGTTTGATCCATGTTACATACAAGACTACATTTATACTGAGAAAGAGACAGGGTTAGAGTGGAAACCGGGAGGTGCCGTCAATTACACCAAACAAGAAGCCTGATTGATGCATATGTTAACAGGGAAGCTGATTGCTTTAAAAAATAAATAAAACAATGCATCACAGCGCAAAATTCACCTATATGTTAAACATATTAAAGGTCAGGGTGCTAGCTGCAATTACAATTACGATAGGAACAAGCGATCTAACAAGCAGGCAAAAAATATATATATGTTTTTCCTTCTCTCAAGCCCCGTGAATCGAAAAGGAGAAAGGATTCTGGCGGACCTAATCTAAAATTCGCCGAGTTTGTGGAGAAAGAAGAAAATCGTGAGAACAAAATAGCAATAGAGTGTATGTAGTAATATATACTGAAAGGAATTCTATGTAATTAGATAGCTGTGTCGCAGATTCATGTCCCTTGGAACATAATCTATTAGGCTGTCATGGAAAACGTTATCAACTTGTTAAATAAATATTATAGTGCTTTAATGGCCTTAGAAATTACTTCTAAAGATAAATCAATAATTAAGGTGAATTAATGAAGTGGGTGTGTAATTCACTCAATATCGGAGCTTACATATACATGTGTAGATTTAATATATAGAGGGTAATTAAGCATTAATTGCTTCATAATTAGATGTGCAAACAGACATGCAGAGTGACCCTATGGTTCATATGGTAATCATTATGAATCTGTGTATAAAGAATAGATCCATATCTAAAGTAATTACAAAGTATCCACAGTGTTATTCGTGATAGTCATATTAACGCACTTAATTCTTGCCCGTTATGTAAACGGAGACGGATAACAGTGATGCATGTTCGATATGGGAAAAAAGGTTAGTCCCAATTAAAGTGCATAATTAAAGTGCATAATTAAAGTGTATAATTAAAGTGTATAATTAAAGTGCACAATTGTCTCTAAGCATTATAATTAGGCATACCATAGCACTTCAATTATGCACTTTAATTATGCACTTTAATTATGCACTCTAATTGGGACTAATCTTTTTTCCCATATCGAACATGCATCACTGTTATCCGTCTCCGTTTACATAACGGGCAAGAATTAAGTGCGTTAATATGACTATCACGAATAACACTGTGGATACTTTGTAATTACTTTAGATATGGATCTATTCTTTATACACAGATTGATAATGATTACCATATGAACCATAGGGTTTCACTCTGCATGTCTGTTTGCACATCTAATTATGAAGCAATTAATGCTCAATTACACTCTATATATTAAATCTACACATGTATATGTAAGCTCCGATATTGAGTGAATTACACACCCACTTCATTAATTCACCTTAATTATTGATTTATCTTTAGAAGTAATTTCTTAGGCCATTAAAGCACTATAATATTTATTTAACAAGTTGATAACGTTTTCCATGACAGCCTAATAGATTATGTTCCAAGGGACATGAATCTGCGACACAGCTATCTAATTACATAGAATTCCTTTCAGTATATATTACTACATACGCTCTATTGCTATTTTGTTCTCAAGATTTTCTTCTTTCTCCACAAACTCGGCGAATTTTAGATTAGGTCCGCCAGAATCCTTTCTCCTTTTCGATTCACGGGGCTTGAGAGAAAGAAAAACATATATATATATTTTTTGCCTGCTTGTTAGATCGCTTGTTCCTATCGTAATTGTAATTGCAGCTAGCACCCTGACCTTTAATATGTTTAACATATAGGTGAATTTTGCGCTGTGATGCATTGTTTTATTTATTTTTTAAAGCAATCAGCTTCCCTGTTAACATATGCATCAATCAGGCTTCTTGTTTGGTGTAATTGAAGGCACCTCCCGGTTTCCACTCTAACCCTGTCTCTTTCTCAGTATAAATGTAGTCTTGTATGTAACATGGATCAAACCTACTGAGGAAGCGAGGTTTCTCGCGAAACGCGTTTAGGTGATATATTCATGTTCCTGTTTTATTTATTTTAATAAATTTTTGCCTTTAAAACCAATATTTGGCGTCCAAATTATTGGAACGGCAAGACTACGAATCCTGGGGGAAATCCGGCATTCCATCCAAATGTTGCCGGTAGCCTGGAGCATCTAGTGTCTGATTGAGACACAATAAAATGTGAGTGTTCCTTTTCTTTTACTATTTCCAGCTACATAATAAGTTTACTACGCTATGGCAGCGTTTCTGCTTATTTTAAAGGTATACAGAAAAGAAGAAAACACTGATTGAAGGAAGCGCTGACTCCATCATCTTTTCTTTTTGTCTTGTTTAGCAGTTGGTTTGTTTAGCAGTTGGTTTGTTTAGCAGTTGGTTTGTTTAGCAGTTGGTTTGTTTAGCAGTTGGATTGTTTAGCAGTTGGTTTGTTTAGCAGTTGGTTTGTTTAGCAGTTGGTTTGTTTAGCAGTTGGTTTGTTTAGCAGTTGGTTTGTTTAGCAGTTGGTTTTGTTAGCAGTTGGTTGTTTAGCAGTTGATTGTTTAGCAGTTGGTTTGTTTAGCAGTTGGTTTGTTTAGCAGTTGGTTTGTTTAGCAGTTGGTTTGTTTAGCAGTTGGTTTGTTTAGCAGTTGGATTGTTTAGCAGTTGGTTTGTTTAGCAGTTGGATTGTTTAGCAGTTGGTTTGTTTTTTCACCAATTGGTTTGTTTAGCAGTTGGTTTGTTTAGCAGTTGGTTTGTTTAGCAGTTGGTTTGTTGCATATCGGTTCCTGCACTTTTATACAGATCTTCCAATCATTGAAGATTGGAGTCATTGAAGCCCTTTCTCCTCCTTGATAACAGTTCCAATCCCTGTGCAATATACCTTCTTGCCATTCACAGACATGATGTCAGAGAGGATACATTGCGTGAGGCCGGTCCCCAGCACAATCACGTCGTACTCCTCATTCATGGTGATTCACCGGCAGCGGGTGATTCAGGAAGCAGACGAGCAGGTGGGCAGAAGCGGGTGCGCGCTCCGGTACAACCAGCTTTTCAAACACATTAAAATTATGCGCGCAAACGCTGTCAGTTAAAATTTGCGCATGGAATAGAAAACCATCCGCGTACCAGCTCACACACGCGTTTGCGCTCACAATGTTAAGTATAGGACACGCGCAGTACATTACACTCGCAAAGGGTTCGCGCAGGTTCACCACCGGTAAACATTGACGTGTATTTTTTGCACAGACATTGTAATACAACGTTCAGCGCAAAGGGTTTTACCCCTCACGTTAATGCGCTTTTGCACATGCGTTCTTTTTGCGTGAGGAATGTAATAGGGCCCTGTGTGTGTGAAGCTCTGAATGCTGCCAGGGAGGGGGTTGAAAGGGTTAATCAGGGGTGCTGTTCTGAATGCTGCTGGGGAGAGGGAGGGGTTGAAAGGGTTAATCAGTGTGGTGTTGCTCTGGATGCTGCTGGGGGGGTGCTGTGTTGGAAGGTGTGGGACTTTCTTTCCTGTCTGTTCCCTAGCATCCCTCACATTCTTTACTTTAACCCTCTCTCTCCCTCCTCCCTGTCAGCTCACTGGTTTTCCCTCTCGATTCTATCCTCCCTGTCCTCCTGTCTGCATCTCTCAATGACTGTCACATTAAGCTGCGGCTCTTTCTTCCTGCCACCCCCCCCCTCACTCATGTCTCCCACAATATTTTCTGATGATCAAGGGTCACCACAAGCCTAACCTGCTGCCCCCCACCTCTCACCTTCCCCATCACATTACTTCCATGAATAATGATTATTATTATAGATTTTAAACAATATTATTTAACCTCCCGGGGGGGGGGGGCTGATTGTATGATTTGTTTTGAAGCGGTATATTGTTTTAAATGGATTTATTTATTTTTTGACTCTCCACCAGGTCTCGCCCCCCTGCGTTGCGGAGCTCGCAGGGAAGGGAACCCGGAAGCAGGATGACACGACCGGCCGGAGGAGACTGCAGGAGGAGATCAAGGGAACGCAGGGACAAGGTATGTACCAGCCCAAATGAGGCTTGGGGTTACTGTTTTGGCTCTGAAATTTAACCCCGAGCCACACTTGGGAATACCGCCAGCGAGGTTAATAAACATATTAATAGTTTTATGCATTTTAATATATACTTACACCGCACATTACTGTGAGGTTTATTGCTGTGGAGCTCTGTGATACGCTCATACACACGGCACATTACTGTGAGGTTTATTGCTGTGGAGCTCTGTGATACGCTCATACACACCACACATTACTGTGAGTTTTATTGCTGGGGAGCTCTATGATACGCTCATACACACGGCACATTACTGTGAGTTTTATTGCTGTGGAGCTCTGTGATACGCTCATACACACGGCACATTACTGTGAGTTTTATTGCTGTGGAGCTCTGTGATACGCTCATACACACTGCACATTACTGTGAGTTTTATTGCTGTGGAGCTCTGTAATACGCTCCTACACACCACACATTACTGTGAGTTTTATTGCTGTGGAGCTCTGTCATACGCTCATACACACAGCACATTACTGTGAGGTTTATTGCTGTGGAGCTCTGTGATACGCTCATACACACGGCACATTACTGTGAGTTTTATTGCTGTGGAGCTCTGTGATACGCTCATACACACGGCACATTACTGTGAGTTTTATTGCTGTGGAGCTCTGTGATACGCTCATACACACGGCACATTACTGAGAGTTTTATTGCTTTGGAGCTCTGTGATACGCTCATACACACGGCACATTACTGTGAGTTTTATTGCTGTGAAGCTCTGTGATACGCTCATACACACTGCACATTACTGTGAGCTTTATTGTTGTGGAGCTCTGTGATACGCTCATACACACGGCACATTACTGTGAGTTTTATTGCTGTGAAGCTCTGTGATGCGCACATACACACCGCACATTACTGTGAGCTTTATTGTTGTGGAGCTCTGTGATACCCTCATACACACCGCACATTACTGTGAGCTTTATTGTTGTGGAGCTCTGTGATACCCTCATACACACCGCACATTACTGTGAGCTTTATTGTTGTGGAGCTCTGTAATGTGCAGTTGTACAAGTGTATCAGTAATGTACACCATCTTTATAAACCTGAAAAGTGATCGGCAGTTTGGATAATTATTTGGCACTTTGTTATGAATTTTACTGATCTTCAGTTCCAGTTCGTTCTTCTGAAAGTGTGCAATTGCTTTGCTGCTCTGCTGCCGGTGAGTGTGAACTGGAACTGAAGATCTGTAAAATTCATAACAAAGTGGTAAGTTATTATACAATCTGGGGTTAGCATTCGCAGCCAACCAGATGTCACAGATGTCATGTTTATGGAGCGCATGCGTAGAGGGTCCTGTTTCTATATATATATATATATATATTAACTTCTGTAAAAAATATTGTGTGTGTGGGGGGGCGCAATTTTCTGTTCTTGCCTCGGGTGCAAGAGGAGCTAGATATAGCTCTGCCTGCTTGTTTTATTGATGATTCTCTCTCTGTATCCCTGCCTGGTGCTGCTAGTGTGTGCTATCGATCCTGCCACCTACTGTATCGCAGTACACAGTGTATACCCGTTGCTGACCCGGTCTGTTATAACAGCGACTCTCTCTCGTGCCCCTGTCTGTTGGACCTGCCGCCTGGTGTTGTTGGTGTGTGCTTTCTATCCTGCTACATACTACAGCGCAGTACAAAATATATATTATTTGATCACTTGTGTTTATTGGTGCAATCTCCCTGGCCTTTGTGGCTGCTAGAAGTATAGGGTTAGTGGCCCCGACCATCCTAAGGATCGGAGGTTTAGCGGTCTGTTTACAGGGATCCCACCTGGCCTGTCCTAGGGAACGTCACAACCAGAGATCGAGTCCTAAAAAAAGAAGTGTGGGAACTCACCAGGATTTCTGTCTCCCAATAAGCAATTATCACGTTGCACGTAACACAAACACACACTCAGCTCTGATAAATTTATGTATATATGTCAATAAGAAAGCAGATTGTACAACAAATGCTTATGCTGGCTATTGAATACAGAGATGTAGTATATGCAGCTGCCCCTCAAACACACCTTCATAAACTCACTACATTGTATAACTCATTCTGCCGCTTTGCGCTACAATGTAATTACATGACCCACCTTTGTGACATGCTAAAAGAGCTAAACTGGCCGTCGCTAGAATCTAGACGCATCTTTCACCTTTCAAACCTGGTGTTTAAGAGCTTTTCTGGGAAGCTGCCACCCTACCTGAATATGCTGCTTCCCTCAGCAGTTCCCTCATCCTATAACCTCCGATCCAGGACCAGCACCTTACTGGCTATACCACAATACAAAAAGAAAATGGCTCAATCCTCATTTTCCTACAGAGCACCGCAAATATGGAATAACCTCCCAGACGCCAACAAATCTTCCCCCAGTCTAAAGTCCCTTAAGAGATCTCTATTAACATACCTCAATACAGAATGCACCTGTAAACATGTAACATAGTGGCATATTTATTTTCTGTTACTCTGTATATTTGTGTTTTGTTTTTAATATCTTGTATTTTATTACTTTGTATTTCTGTACCTACTGTAACAATTCATTGTTCTTGAACCCAGGACGTACTTGAAAACGAAAGAAATCGCAATGTATCCTTCCTGGTAAAATCCTTTATAAATAAATATGTGAAATATAGCAAAAATATATGATAAATCCTATATTTATTGTGACTTAATAGAGAAATATGTGATTGAACACCTGACTACAAGCTTTATAGAGTATGGGACCAAAGGGAACTCCGTTCCCTCTGCAAAATTAGTGCAGGAACTCCGTTCCCACGCGTTCCCCCTCGACTTGACCCCTGGTCACAACGTGCTTAGGGCACCAGGCTCAAAGGGGACACCACAAAGTTGAGCAAAAGGGTGAAAAGAAAAAAAATGAAGCTTTGTAAAATAAATTGATAAAACTAGTGCAGATTGATCATAATGTTCTGTTTCTGGTGATGGTGCACCCTAGGGTTTTCTTCCCAGGTTTGCCACAAGGGGCGCTGCTGACACAGTGCAGTCTGACCTCTGCCGGTCAGTAAGATCTTTGACACGCTCACATGTTTACAGTTGTGGAATATTCTCGACTGACCTCGATGCCCCAGACATGATGTGAGCGATATCCTTGAAAATCTAAGACCACTGCTCTGTTAAGAACGTCGCGCAGCTTCAGTGATGCTTCATCTAATTCGTGTAAATAGTTGTCTCTGTTGATCTTTTTTGAGTCTTTTTGTGGAGCCAAATTTAGTTGTCAGGACAGTCATTTCAATGACCCTCTCTGCCCCTTTTTAATTTCAGCCCCCTTTTCATACCAGGGGCCCAGGGTACCCCCCCTCCCAGCTCACATGTAATATATTGCCCCCAGCTCACACGGATATATATATTGCCCCAGCCCAGCTCACACATGAATACAGTTGTGTTCAAAATTATTCAACCCCCAATGCTGTAAAGGGTTTTAGGGAATTTAGTGACATTTGTAATTGTATTCAGAATGAAATCCTACAAGGACTTTTTAAAGAACCATATGCAACTAAAATGACATCAATTGGTTTTGTAATACAGTAGTAAATGTTTCTTTTGTGAATTCTTCATTGACACAATTATTCAACCCCTTAAAGACTACCACTCTGAAGAACAGAGGTTCATTCAAGTGTTTTCATTCAGGTATTGAAAACACCTGTGGATGTCACGGAGCAGCAATAAAGCATAATAAGCACCAATTAGGCAGCTTTAAAATGACTGTGATACTCAGCTCCTTCTAGACATTTACTGGTGTGGTTACAAACATGGTGAAGTCAAGAGAATGGTCCAGGAAGACAAGAGAAGAGGTGATTACTCTTCACAGGAAGGGCAATGGCTATAAGAAGATTGCAAAGATGTTAAACATACCAAGAGAGACCATAGGAAGCATCATTCGCAAATTCAAGGCACAGGGCACTGTTGAAACGCTACCTGGTCGTGGCAGAAATAAGATGCTGACTTCGACTGCTGTGCGCTACCTGAAGCATAGAGTGGAGAAAAGTCCCCGTGTGACTGCTGAGGAACTGAGAAAAGATTTGTCAGATGTGGGTACTGAAGTTTCAGCTCAGACAATACGGCGCACACTGCGTAATGAAGGCCTCCATGCCAGAACTCCCAGGCGCACCCCCTTGCTGTCTCCAAAGAATAAGAAGAGTCGACTGCAGTATGCCAAAAGTCATGTGGACAAACCACAGAAGTTTTGGGATAGTGTTCTGTGGACTGATGAAACAAAATTAGAACTGTTTTTGGGCCCATGGATCAACGCTATGTTTGGAGGAGGAAGAACAAGGCCTATGAAGAAAAGAACACCTTGCCTACTGTGAAGCATGGCGGGGGGTCAATCATGCTTTGGGGCTGTTTTGCTTCTGCAGGTACAGGGAAGCTTCAGCGTGTGCAAGGTACCATGAATTCTCTTCAGTACCAGGAGATATTGGATGACAATGTGATGCAGTCCGTCACAAACCTGAGGCTTGGGAGACGTTGGACCTTTCAACAGGACAATGATCCCAAGCATACCTCCAAGTCCACTAGAGCAGGGGTGTCAAACTCAAATGTCATCGGGGCCGCATCAGCAGTTTGGTCACCCTCAAACGGCCAGTTGTATCTGTAGGACTATGTGTCCACTCTTTATTATCATAAATTATTGTCACTGCATTCAATTATTACTGTTTTTTGTTCACACATGGATTTGCCCCAGCTCATGGATTTTCCCCAGCTCATGGATTTGCCCCAGCTCACACATGGATTTGCCCCACCTCATGGATTTGCCCCAGCTCATGGATTTGCCCCAGCTCATGGAAATGCCCCCAGCTCATGGATTTGCCCCAGCTCATGGATTTGTCCCAGCTCATGGATTTGCCCCAGCTCACATATGGATTTGCTCCAGCTCACACATGGATTTGCCCCAGCTCATGGATTTGCCCCAGCTCATGGATTTGCCCCAACTCATGGATTTGCCCCAACTCATGGATTTGCCCAGCTCATGGATTTGCCCCAGCTCATGGATTTGCCCCCAGCTCATGGATTTGCCCCCAGCTCATGGATTTGCCCCAACTCATGGATTTGTCCCAGCTTACACATGGATTTGCCCCAGCTCACACATGGATTTGCCCCAGCTCACACATGGATTTGCCCCAGCTCACACATGGATTTGCCCCAGCTCACACATGGATTTGCCCACAGCTCATGGATTTGCCCCAGCTCATGGATTTGCCCCAACTCATGGATTTGCCCCAGCTCATGGATTTGCCCCAGCTCATGGATTTGCCCCAGCTCATGGATTTGCCCCCAGCTCATATTTGCCCCAACTCATGGATTTGCCCCAGCTTACATATGGATTTGCCCCAGCTCTCACCTGGATATGCCCCAGAGGCAGCCAGCTCTCACATGGATACTTGCCCCAGCTCTGGCAGGGGTTGAGGGGCCCAGATGCTGGGCAACGGGAGTGCCTGCCCGGTCCTGAACAGTCCGTCCTGTTGAAGGGGATGCGGCTGCGTGCGTGCGCAGGTCACGCGGTCCGGTCAGTCAGGTGGTACAGAGACTCAGTACCACCTGATTAGCCGGACCACATGACCGGCTGCGCCTGCATGCAGCCACCTCCCCTTTAACAGGACGGACTGTTCAGGACCGGGCAGGCACTCCTGCTGCCTGGCAACTGGGTCCCCTCAACCCTCGGGCCAGTTTTAGGGGCGTGAATGCTGCGCAGGCTGGCGGCTGCGCGGGCCACATGACGAGGTCTGGCGGGCCGGATTTGGCCCGCGGGCCTTGTGTTTGACACCCGTGCACAAGAGCATGTTTGCAGATTAAAGGCTGGAACATTTTGGAGTGGCCATCGCAGTCACCTGACTTAAATCCCATTGAGAACCTCTGGTGGGACTTAAAGAAAGCAGTTGCAGTGCGCAAGCCTAAGAATGTGACTGAACTGGAGGCTTTTGCCCATGACGAATGGGCGAAGATACCCGTAGATGGCTGCAAGACACTTGTGTCAAGCTATGCTTCACGTTTAAAAGCTGTTATAACTGTAAAAGGATGTTGTACTAAGTACTAAGATTGAATGTCACTTTGGGAATGAATAAAACTGATAATGATGTGAGCAAAGACATTTGTGGTTATTATTATTATTCTTTATTTATAAAGCGCCAGCATATTCCGCAGCGCTGTACAATAGGCACAGTATAGACAGGGTTACAATACATTGAACAACATTTGACAAACAGTACAGGAGGAGATGAGGGCCCTATTCCCGTAGGAATAATAATAACTGTATATATAATGGCAGTGGCAATACATAAAGTAGTTGGTCATAGCATGCTCTAATAACTATAGACAGATCAATTGTGTATAAATGGAAGTCTAAACTAGAGATGTGCATTCGTTTCGGAAAAATTCGTAATTTGGAACAAAATTTGATAATTCGTATTCAGAAGTAGTTACGAATAATGAATTGATACTAATTTGAAATGAAACAAAACGGTATATAACGAATTTACTGTATTTCGTTTTACATTTTAAGGATTAAGGGTATCATGGGTCTGGTGCGGAGTCAGGGCCGGATTAAGGGTTTCATGAGTCTGGTGCTGAGTCTGGGCCGGATTAAGGGTATCATGGGTCTGGTGCTGAGTCTGGGCCGGATTAAGGGTATCATGGGTCTGGTGCTGAGTCTGGGCCGGATTAGGATATCATGGGTCTGGTGCTGAGTCAGAGCCGGATTAAGGGTATCATGGGTCTGGTACTGAGTGAGAGCCAGATTAAGGGTATCATGGGTCTGGTGCTGAGTCTGGGCCGGATTAAGGGCATCATAGGTCTGGTGCTGAGTCAGGGCCGGATTAAGGGTATCATGGGTCTGGTGCTGAGTCAGGGTCGGATTAAGGGTATCATGGGTCTGGTGCTGAGTCAGGGCCGGATTAAGGGTATCATGGGTCTGGTACTGAGTCAGGGCCGGATAAAGGGTATCATGGGTCTGGTACTGAGTCAGGACCGGATTAAGGGTATCATGGGTCTGGTGCGGAGTCAGGGCCGGATTAAAGTTATCATGGGTCTGGTACTGAGTCAGGGCCGGATTAAGGGTTGTCAGGTATATTACACACAAAGGAATTTTAAAATGTACGCCTGTAGCCATTTTGTTTTTAAAGACAGTTTCTTTTCTTTAAAATTTTCTCTAAATTTAGAAATGAACGAGATTTTTTTTTACAGAGTTCATTCCTGGGTGAAGTCTTTTATAATTTTTTTTAAGAAGTGCCAGACATGAAGGAATCTAGAATGTGTGTATGTGATAAGGCTAGGTTTAAGTGCTAAAACGTGTCATAATTAAATTTATTGGTCTGTCTTAAGTTTTAAAACAAAAGAGATTTTGTCTTTTGGGTATAGGAAAAAGAGTTAAAATTCCTGTAATATAGATTTATATTCACAAAATATATGTTTATAATCAAGGTATATTTTATTATATTTACAGTAGGAAATATACTCCAAAATATAGTATATAATTGGTAAATAGTAAAAATTATTAGGGAATAGATTAACCAGAAAAGAATTTAGCTGATAGGACTCTAAGTAATTTCAAACGGGAGTCGAGCTATGTAGTCCTGTGTTTGATTTGGCTCTGAGGACTGCAGCTGTTATGCCTCTAGGGGGAGCCAGAGGACAATGTATGGGAACATACTTTATTGGACTCATGGACCACACCTCCCAGAATGCCCTTACAGGAAAAGGAAGGATCCAAGCTAAAAGAAACAGGAAGTGTAGAGCATGCATGCAGCGTGGGCAGAACAAAGTGAGCAAAGAGAGTGAGCAGTCAGATAAGAGAGATTTTCCAGGATCTGTGCAAGCTGGAGCACAGAGAATCAGCAGCATCCAGTGCTGGAGAGTGTACCTTGGTCTGCTGTATATTGTGCTGGACTGTTCAGGAGGCGAGTGTGTTTGAAGAGGGGCCCTGTGTTAAGGAGGCCGCAGGCGGAGGGATTTGCTGGCGGCATTCGACTCCACCCCAGAGGAGATTCTGCATACCACGTGGGGAAGAATTGATCCAGAGGCTGCAGATTGCTACAACGTTCAAGAGGCCTTCCTGGGACTGTGAGCAGCTGAAGTTGTGTGGTAACGAGCATCTTTTCTCTCTGTCTCGCTGACAGCATTCTATCCATCTTTACACTAACTAAGGATCACACAGCTGCTGAGCGGATTTTACCCACAGCCTTTCCTGTACTGGCAGCTACGTTATGCTAAAAGGGCCCCACCTCTTATGTGCACCAACTGGTACCCATCATCACTGTCATTAGGACGAAGATCAGGGTGGTTCCCGGTTGTTTGGGGGGGTCCTGGGCTGGGAGGTTAGAGAGCAGTTGGTGTGTCTAGTTAGCTACTGTATTACCTGAAATCCTTTTATGCTGCCACTTGCATTTCAATACAAGTTTATATTGTTTATTGCACCACTGTGTAGTTGTTATTATTAGGTTCCTGCCTGGGCAAACAGTCCATGCCATGGATGCCCAGACAGGTGGAGGCACTGCCAACACTATGTATCCTTATTCCCAAAATGCGGAAACTCAGGACCAACAGGTAAAGCAAGAAGGTGTAACCCAGCTGGAGGGTGCCAGCGGGGACGGCCCCCAGCGGCAAAAGAGCGTTACAGATGGAGGCACTGCTGAGATGAAAAAGGATACATTTTTCCACCTTACATTTGAGCCACGACCCACGGTGTCATTGTAACTGAGTGGGCTATTAATCAGAGGATACCCATATACCAGGCCCTGATGGTATGCAATATACCACCCCAAGGACAGGCTATGCAATGCATTCGCGTGTTAGAGAATCTTCTACCAGGGACTATGGTGACCATCAAGGATGTGTTGAGAAACCAAACAGGAGAGAAATATATCCTGGTTTATGCATTGAAGGATCTCAGGAACTGCACAAAGCCAATAGGTCTTCATTTAAGCGATGAACTATCAGAGTTTTGTCCGATTGTATATGCCGGTGTCAAAGAGAAGCAGGGGCCATTCCAAAGAGATGGCACCGGACATTACCTATTCCACCCCAAGAGGAGAAGAGGCTCCGTGTCAACCACATTGATTTTGTGGATGAAATACCGACCACGTCTTCTAGACCTAGCAATGTGCCAAACCAACTGATGCTAGTAATGGCGATATACCAGATGTACTCAGGAAACTCTCAGAGGCAATTGTGACAGCTAATCATACTCATAGCTATCGCAAGTTGAGGGTATTCTCAGGGATGCAACCCGTTCCATCGGGAGAAGAGAGTTTTGAAATATGGAAGCGGAATGCAGCACAATTGCTGGGCGAATGGACCTGTACTGATGCTATGAAACGACAGAGAATAATGGAGAGTCTGCGGTCCCCAGCTACGGACATTGTGAATGCACATAAAATCTTAAAAGGAGAAATTGAGTCTCAGGAGTACCTACTGGTATTACAACGAGTATATGGAGATGTGGAGGATGCCGAAAGTCTTCTCAATAAGTTCTATAATACCCGTCAAAAGAAACATGAGAGGTTGTCTGACTATGTTACCAGATTGCAAGTGTTTTTTGGGAAAACTGATGGAAAAGAATGTAGTGTTACCTGCTCAAGCTCATGTGAAATTGACAAAACAAGTATTGCGGGGTGCCTTGTCCGATGACCCAGTAATTGTTACTTTGCGAGCAGGACTGACTAAAGAAGATTTAGATTTTATATTGCTCATAACCCAAGTGAAGGAGATCGAGAGTCAGATATTTTCTCCTGCCACCTCCAAAGAAAACCTGACGAAACCTCGGGAAAAAGAGAACACTGAAATGGCTAGCCTCAGGGAAAGACTAGCAGAATTAGAGTCTCAGTCACATCCTCCACGGTCCGAGCGGGATCCGAAAAGGGCAGAGCCCACCCGGCTGACTCGAATCAACCAAGGGAGAGGAAATGTTTTACTTGCGGCCAGCCAGGACATTTTGCCAGGGAATGCCCTGCCCCTTCGGGAGAAGAAGACGGGCATGTGCTAGTGATAGGACCCCTGGAAGACAGTACAGTTTTCTCAAAGAAAATAAGAAAAAAAGGAGAAACTGGACTAAAAAAAGAGCTCCTCGTTTACAGGCCAATCCCAAAGTAGGCCCAGGTCTATCATCCATGTACTAATCAATGGCATCTATGCTTCAGCACTGTTAGATACTGGGTCACAGGTGACTATAGTTTACAGGTCATTCTATGAGCAGCATTTAAAGCATCTGCCCTTACTGCCCACTGAAGAGATGCAGCTATGGGGCATGGGAGATCAAGTCTGCAAGACTGATGGAAGCATCAAGGTCGCCATCACCATTCCTCAGTTGAATACCGGAACAGAACAGAGCATGGAGTTGGAGGCCATAATCTGCCCAGACGTGAAGAGAGTTTGTGCCCCCATCATACTCGGGACCAATGCCAGGGTGGTGCAGGATGTATTCAGAAACTACCCTTGGGGAACGAGGGGTGCTTCACTGGATCATCTGATGGAAGTTAGTCCGCACCTTGGAGAAGAGTGTCAGCGACTGGCATTGCAGGCTAAAGCTGGGAAATGCCATTACATCGGAATTGGAGCTGTGTTCATCAGACCAGGTGAAACACTATCCCTACGGGCCTCGGCAACTCTACATGATGGAATTTTAGATGGCGGGCGACAATACTTAATTGAATCCCTTCCGGAGGATGACGCCCAGAAAGGATGGATGGTCATACCTGAAGTTAAAGACTGGAAGAACCACCGGGGGCAAGCCTTTCCGGTGATGGTGCAAAACCTAACTCACACTGAAGTGCGTATAGACCGGGGTCAGCTGCTGGGAGTGATCCACCTGCTAGACCAAATCTCCTCGATTATGGCAGTGACAGCTGAAGAGGGAAGATGCCCGGGACTCCTGCGGATTTCAGTCTAGAGGATTCTCCCCTATCCCAGGAATGGAAGGATAGTCTCCGAACTAAACTCCAAGCCAGAGAGAGTGTGTTCTCCAAAGAAGAGATGGATGTAGGCTGTGCAAAAAGTGCCACCCATGCCATCGATTATCCAACTTTGCCCCCTTTCGGGAAAGATCTAGACGTATTCCACCCCGTGACATACAAGATGTCAGGGATATTCTCCATCAGATGGAAGGAGCAGGGATTATTACAGAATCTCGTAGCCCCTATGCATCCCCAATCGTAGTAGTACGCAAGAAAAATGGATCAGTCCGGCTGTGCATAGATTACAGGACACTAAATAAGCGCACCATACCAGACCAGTATACGTTGCCCCGGATAGAAGATCTGCTGAATGCTCTGTCTGGAAGTCAGTGGTTCAGTGTACTTGATCTAAGGTCTGGGTATTACCAGGTACCCATGAAGGTAGATGATCAGGAAAAAACCGCCTTTATCTGTCCTCTGGGATTTTACCAGTTTACGCGGATGCCCCAAGGTATCACTGGAGCTCCCGCCACTTTCCAACGTCTAATGGAGAAAACCGTTGGGGATATGAACCCTCGAGAGTGCTTGGTGTACTTGGATGATCTCATAGTGTTTGGGAAGACTCCAGAGGAGCATGAGCACCGACTATTGAAAGTGTTGGATAGACTTGAAGCTGAGGGATTAAAACTATCCTTAGACAAATGCAAGTTCGCTAGAAGCTCTGTCACCTACGTGGGACATATAGTTTCTGCCCAAGGGGTTGCAACTGACCCGGCCAAAATCGAAGCTGTGGTGAACTGGCCCAAGCCGGATAATGTTGGAGAACTAAGGTCCTTTCTTGGATTCTGTGGGTATTACCGTAGATTTGTGGAAGGCTACTCCAAGATAGCGCACGAATTGCATAATCTCCTAAAAGGCTCTTTAAGTGCAGATGGTTCTAAAGTGTTATATTCCAGAGATTCCTTCGGGGAAAAATGGACCTCTGAATGCGAGCAGGCCTTCCTCACCCTGAAGAAGAAGCTCACTGAAGCCCCAGTGCTGGCCTATGCAGATCCTGAAAGGCCTTATGTGCTCCATGTAGATGCTAGTCTGGAGGGCGTAGGAGGTGTACTACACCAGAGTTATGCTGAGGGACTGAGACCAGTTGCTTACATTAGTCGAAGCATAACAGGGAGTGAGAAGAACTACCCGGTCCACAAGCTGGAATTTTTGGCTCTTAAATGGGCAATAGTAGACAAACTTCATGATTATCTGTATGGGACAGAGTTTGAAGTAAGAACGGATAACAATCCCCTTACTTACATACAGACGACAGCAAAACTGGATGCCACCGGACATCGATGGTTGGCGGCGTTGTCGAATTACCGTTTCCATCTGAGATATAAACCGGGGACCAAAAACATCAGTGCAGATGCGCTATCACGGCGACCCGGGCTTCCTCCTCATCAAGAAGAAGAAGAGTGGGAAGAAGTCCCTGGACCTGGAGTGAGGGCTCTATGTAATACGGCGGTAGTTGTAGAACACCCAGAAGATTTTACCGAACTTAGGGGAATAGACTCCATTAGCTGTTCACCTGGAGTTGTGCCCGAAGCCTTCAGTGCTCCCATTATCCTACAGCATTGGTCAGATATCACGACAGCGGACAAGCGGAGAGCTCAGGCTCAAGATTGGCATGTAGGCAATGTCATCAAGGCCGTGAAGGCGAAGAATCCTAACCTTCTGACCAGTCTTCCCTCAGGACTGAAGGAGATATTTCGGCGAGAATGGAGCAAATTGCATCTGGAGGAAGGGTTGTTGTATCGGATTATTGAGTACCATGATCACCCAGATCGCAAGCAGTTGGTGCTCCCTCACCGGTTCAGGGGGATGGTTCTGAGAGCCCTACACGATCAGCATGGACATCTTGGAATAGACAAAACATATGGTCTAGTGCAAGATAGATTTTTTGGCCAAAGATGAGAGAGACGGTGGAGCAGTATATAAAAACCTGCAAAAGATGCATACAGAGGAAGACCCTACCCGTAAAGGCTGCACCCATGGGCCATCTTAAAAGTAATGGTCCCCTGGATCTGGTCTGCATGGATTTTCTGTGTATTGAAAATGACTCTGCTGGCATTGGAAATGTCCTGGTGGTTACAGATCATTTCACACGCTACGCACAAGCATTTCCCACCAAAGATCAAAAGGCATTGACGGTAGCCAAGACTTTGTGGCAAAAGTACTTTGTGCATTATGGTCTGCCCAATCGGATACATTCTGATCAGGGCAGAGATTTTGAAAGTCGAATCATCAAGGAATTCCTGAGCTTGCTCAACGTTAATAAGTCAAGGACTACTCCCTATCACCCAGAAGGCGATGCACAGCCTGAGCGATTTAACAGGACCCTTTTGGATATGTTGGGTACACTGCCACACGTAGAAAAAAGAGCTTGGAGTCGGCATGTGGAAGCTATGGTGCATGCTTACAACTGTACGAGACATGAATCTACTGGATTTTCACCATATTTCTTAATGTTTGGGAGGGAAGCCCGCTTGCCCATAGATTTGAGGCTGGGAGTTTCTTCAGATGGGTCGAGTCTCGTCTCTCATTATCAATATGTCAAGTCACTGAAACAGAACCTTCAGAGAGCTTATGAATTATCTACTCAGTCTGCTGCTAAGTTGAATGAACAAAACAAGAGGCGCTATGATGCCAAAGTAAAATATAGAGAGATACAGCCCGGGGATAAAGTTCTTCTCCGGAATCTAGGGGTGCCTGGGAAACATAAGCTTGCAGATAGATGGAAAGACATTCTGTTTGAAGTGGTCGCCAAGTTGCCAGGACTTCCTGTATACAAGATCAAGGGACCAGAAGGTCGTATCAAGGCATGGCACAGGAACCATCTGCTGCCAGTGTTATACTCCCAAGAAGAGTTCCAGAAAGGAAATGAAGAGAGTGAGAATATATCCGCACCACCTGTAAGGGGCATGGAGGAGACAGTGCAAGACTGTAATGTGGAGAGAGCTAAAGAAAAGACCCTAGAATCCACTGACCACAGTGACGAGTGGTGGATGGTACAAGACACTTCTCAGCAGCCACCTCCCTCTCCTCCCATAGCCTCTTCTACATTGGATCCAAACAGCCCTAGTTTTGTGCCTGGGACCCCTGAAAGAGACTCTTGTATCATGGGAAAGCCAGGGCCTCAAGCCTCTGGTGACCTCCCCAACCCAATGGCAGGAGCCGAAGATTCCCAGGCACACTATGGACTTCCTCAGAGAGAATTGAGACAGGGCACTAGAGCGAGACAACCTCCCAGGGTTCTTACTTACGATCACGTTGGAGAACCTAGCTATGTCCCAGTGCCTCAGCTACACTGTAAAGTTGTTGATTTTCTGTATGCTTTTGCAGAAATGATGAATGTGGGAACTCCTGTTTATTAGAGCAGACTTCAAGATAGTTGACAATTGTCTAGATAGGACTGTTATGCAGGACTGTCATGCAGAAATGTATATGTTGCCGTTGGTTTTTTTTTTGTGTGTGTTCTTGCACTTGGCTGGTCTTGCCAGTGGAAGGCAAGGATTTTTTTTTTTACGAGGGGGAGAATGTAGTCCTGTGTTTGATTTGGCTCTGAGGACTGCAGCTGTTATGCCTCTAGGGGGAGCCAGAGGACAATGTATGGGAACATACTTTATTGGACTCATGGACCACACCTCCCAGAATGCCCTTACAGGAAAAGGAAGGATCCAAGCTAAAAGAAACAGGAAGGGTAGAGCATGCATGTAGCGTGGGCAGAACAAAGTGAGCAAAGAGAGTGAGCAGTCAGATAAGAGAGATTTTCCAGGATCTGTGCAAGCTGGAGCACAGAGAATCAGCAGCATCCAGTGCTGGAGAGTGTACCTTGGTCTGCTGTATATTGTGCTGGACTGTTCAGGAGGCGAGTGTGTTTGAAGAGGGGCCCTGTGTTAAGGAGGCCGCAGGCAGAGGGATTTGCTGGCGGCATTCGACTCCAGGCAGAGGAGATTCTGTATACGCGTGGGGAAGAATTGATCCAGAGGCTGCAGATTGCTACAACGTTCAAGAGGCCTTCCTGGGACTGTGAGCAGCTGAAGTTGTGCGGTAACGAGCATCTTTTCTCTCTGTCTCGCTGACAGCATTCTATCCATCTTTACACTAACTAAGGATCACACAGCTGCTGAGCGGATTTTACCCACAGCCTTTCCTGTACTGGCAGCTACGTTATGCTAAAAGGGCCCCATCTCTTATGTGCACCAACTGGTACCCATCATCACTGTCATTAGGACGAAGATCAGGGTGGTTCCCGGTTGTTTGGGAGGGTCCTGGGCTGGGAGGTTAGAGAGCAGTTGTGTGTGTCTAGTTAGCTACTGTATTACCTGAAATCCTTTTATGCTGCCACTTGCATTTCAATACAAGTTTATATTGTTTATTGTACCACTGTGTAGTTGTTATTATTAGGTTCCTGCCTGGGCAAACAGTCCATGCCATGGATGCCCAGACAGGTGGAGGCACTGCCAACACTATGTATCCTTATTCCCAAAATGCGGAAACTCAGGACCAACAGGTAAAGCAAGAAGGTGTAACCCAGCTGGAGGGTGCCAGCGAGGGCGGCCCCCAGCGGCAAAAGAGCATTACAGCTATAAATCAGATGACAGAGACAGGCTAGTTGGGAGAAGAGAAGGTCTTTATTAAGTCAGTCTGACCTTTTTGACCCGAGATAAGAATTAAAAAGAAATGGTGGAATTAATTTAAGAAGTGCAATACTGCCCTCTAGAGGATAGTAAAAATAATGATTCATATTACTATTAATTAACAGTGACGTCAAATTGGCTATAATAAGCGGCAAAGGTTTATGTAAGTCAGTCGGAGATTCCAGCAGTCAGACTCACACTGCAATGCATTAGACATGACACTCTGAGAGTCCAAGATTCCAACACTCAGACTCACACTATGATGCAGGCAGATCCCAAGACATGAGGCAATCAAGATTCTCACTAAATTTCTGACTCTCATCAACTCTCTAACTCACATGTATTGATTATCTGATATCGATAATTTTCACACATTCCAAAAATTATTACATCAGGAATTCCAAGGCAGACTTATCAACATCCAAATTGGACAGGTAATGTATGAAAAAGGGGAATTAATGTAATTATATATATATGTGTGTAGATATTCTTGCAACATTAGACTGAGATTCTCAGATACCGTTAAATCCAAATTCTAAGTAATTTCTATTCTGCAGATAGAAATATGAAGAAGTGGATATAAGGATTTATTCCTAAAGAAATGTTGTAAGATTGATACCAATATATATATATTGAATTTGGAATTTACTGTGATTAAAATTAATAAGCAGGGAATTATATAACTACAAAATAAAAGGCAAAAGATTAGAAGTTTAATTCTCGAGATTAGGGGAGGATTCACTAAATAAGTTTTTATTACTTATCATTAAATTAGCTCATCTTTTGTTGATCCATGTAGCATAGATATATATATATATATATATCTATAAGAGCTGGCTGGTTAAACATTGTTTGCTGGGAAATGCATGTTGTATTAAGCAGAAATGTTTATTAACCATTTGTGTATTAGTTACTAACTGATAAGGTAAATGATATTAATCATATATGCAGTTACTAACCGGAGATACATATATTGTGAAGCTAGTTTTTATATGTTGATGGATTGTGGTTTATAAATTTTTGTTTATGATATGAGATTTGAAATTTTTTTGTATACGTAATAAATATATATATTTTTATCTGATTATTGATAATTGTATTTTTTAAAGCAAAACACAGACAATTAAAAGAATTCAGGAGAATTTATAGGAAATATAAACGATTGATATTTGTGTCTCGTATAAATTTCTTATGAAATAATAATCCCTGATATATTGGAGGCAATTGCCGAGGTAGGTCCGGTAAATCCAATATAGACGTATTGGAGACTTGGCTGATAAGTCCAATATATATAAACGTGTTGTATTCACGTGCAGAGATTATATCCGACAGGGTATCATGGGTCTGGTACTGAGTCAGGGCCGGATTAAGGGTATAATGGGTCTGGTGCTGAGTCTGGGCCGGATTAAGGGTTTCATGGGTCTGGTGCTGAGTCAGGGCCGGATTAAGGGTATCATGGGTCTGGTACTGAGTCGGGCCGGATTAAGGGTATCATGGGTCTGGTACTGAGTCAGGGCCGGATTAAGGGTATCATGGGTCTGGTGCTGAGTCAGGGCCGGATTAAGGGTATCATGGGTCTGGTACTGAGTCTTGGCCGGATTAAGGGTATCATGGGTATCATGGTATCATGGTGCCTTAGAGGGGATCTGATAACCTTATATAAATATATACGGGGCCATTATAAACCATTGTCTGATAACCTATTCATTAACAGGTCTATACACAGGACACGGGGTCATCCATTTAGACTGGAAGAAAGAAAATTTATTTTAAAGCATAGGAAGGGTTATTTTACGGTGAGAACAATAAAGCTGTGGAATTCTCTGCCTGTTGAGGTGGTTGGGTCAGAGTCTGTGCAGACTTTAAAAAAACGACTGGATGACTTCCTGCAGACACAGAATATTAAGGGTTATAATATTTAATATGTGGGTAAAAGCTTCTTGATCCAAGGATAAATTTGACTGCCATTCTGGGGTCAAGAAGGAATTTTTTCCCGGTATGTTGCATATTTCAAACTGGGTATTTTGCCTTCTTTTGGATCAACAGCAGTAGGTTATGTGGGAGAGGCTGAACCCGATGGACGCATGTCTTTTTTCAGCCTATATAACTATGTAACTATGTAACTATGTAACTATGGGTCTGGTACTGAGTCTGGGCCGGATTAAGGGTATCATGGGTCTGGTACTGAGTCTGGGCCGGATTAAGGGTATCATGGGTCTGGTACTGAGTCTGGGCCGGATTAAGGGTATCATGGGTCTGGTACTGAGTCTGGGCTGGATTAAGGGTATCATGGGTCTGGTACTGAGTCAGGGCCGGATTAAGGGTATCATGGGTCTGGTGCTGAGTCAGGGCCGGATTAAGGGTATCATGGGTCTGGTACTGAGTCAGGTCCAGATTAAGGGTATCATGGGTCTGGTGCTGAGTCAGGGCCGGATTAAGGGTATCATGGGTCTGGTGCTGAGTCAGGGCCGGATTAAGGGTATCATGGGTCTGGTGCTGAGTCAGGGCCGGATTAAGGGTATCATGGGTCTGGTGCTGAGTCAGGGCCGGATTAAGGGTATCACGGGTCTGGTACTGAGTCAAATCCAGATTAAGGGTATCATGGGTCTGGTACTGAGTCAGGGCCGGATAAAGGGTATCATGGGTCTGGTACTGAGTCAGGGCCGGATTGAGGGTATCATGGGTCTGGTGCTGAGTCAGGGCCGGATTAAGGGTATCATGGGTCTGGTGCTGAGTCAGGGCCGGATTAAGGGTATCATGGGTCTGGTACTGAGTCTTGGCCAGATTAACCACTTCGCTGTGGTCACGTTCCATGCGGTGGACGCGCTGAGCACGTCCAGCCTTTGGGGTCAGCGTTCGGCCGGGTTCCGGCCGATCGCTGGCCCCCCCGGTGCGGGCTGGACATCCTTGATGTCAGCCCAGCATCCGGAACCGCCGCCGGGCTAATTAGGTGTCATCGCGGGGCGCGATGACACCTAATTCAGGCGCCCCCCCGCATGTGCGGAGGAGCGCCTGAAAGGGAGGGGAGAGGTCCTTCGGACCTCTCTCCCTCCCGATCGGCGGCGTTGCGGGGGTTAACCCAGGCACCGTTTGGAAGGGCACAGCTTGCCCTTCCAAATGGTACCTGGCATTAACCCCTGGGGAGCCGGATCACGAATCGGCGCTGAAAAGCGCCGGTCGTGATCCTTTCCCGGAGCTGGCCGACATCTTGGATGTCGCCAAGCCTCCGGGAACTCCCCCTGAGGACTGGCATCATCGTGCATAGCACGATGACGCCAGTCCTGGAGTTAACCCCTAACTGCCACCAACGGTGGAGATAGGGAGTTCATTGGAACCCCCTATCTCCCGATCCGTGGCAGCTAGGGGTTAAAGTTTGGTATTGTTGGATCGGACAGAGCATGGCCGTTCCAACGATACCAAATACGAAAGTGAAAAAGTTTTTAAAAAAAAAAAAATTAAAAATAAAAATAAAAAAATATTTAAAAAAAAAATTATAAAAAAAAACAAAAAACAAGTTTTTTTTCTTTTTTTTGGTTTGGCCGGATTAAGGGTATCATGGGTCTGGTGCTGAGTCTGGGCCGGGTTAAGGGTATATTGGGTCTGGTACTGAGTCAGGGCCGGATTAAGGGTCTGGTGCTGAGGGTCTGGTGCTGAGTCTATGTGTGCATCATGATCAGGATACATTTAATATTTTGCATTATGCCCCAATAAAAGTTTATATTTCATTTTCTGTCACTATTTGAAACTGTGATCAATCTGACGAGTTCACCCGGATCAGCTGTGGCTGCTTTTTATGGCTCAATACCCTGTGTTCTATGTGGACAATCACACTATTTATAAATATCCATCTGGTAAATTATGGGTGTTACACTACTATGAGTTTTTAGTGTAAATTCATTTAAAATGATTTTAAGTTATATTTGAAGCTGTCGTCACGTCAGGCATCGCTCTGAATTCCACTGGTAGAGTCTTAATGGTGATAATGGATTACTTCTGTCTGTCAGGGCACACGGGGAGCTCCTGCAGGGGTTTCCTCATTTTCCATAAAGTCTACGATGAGGCAAGATCCTGCCGAGCAGACAATTCCTTCTATTTCCCCCTGTTTCAGGTCAGATTCTTCATACGGGTCATTATAGGGGTTATTCAGCGAGAGACAATCTGGCCCCCCGAAATTGAACCGAACAGTGAGTTTCCCCGTACGGTGACATTTCGGGGCCATTTTGTTATTCAGAAAGCAGGCAGTTTGCCAAATATTGGTGAATTGCCAGTGAAATACGATGCTGTTCGGCGGAAGTGAAATATGGTGCTTGTTCGGCGGCAGTGAAACACAGTGCTGTTTGGTGGCAGTGAAATATGGTGCCTGTTTGGCGGCAGTGCAATACGATGCCGGTTCGGTGGCAGTGAAATACGGTGCCTATTCGGCGGCAGTGAAATACGATTCTGTTCGGCGGCAGTGAAATACGATGCTGTTCGGCGGCATTGAAATACGGTGCATGTTCGGCGGCAGTGAAATACGGTGCTGTTCGGCGGCAGTGAAATACGGTGCTGTTCAGCAGCAGTGATATACGGTGCTGTTCGGCGGCAGTGAAATACGGTGCCTGTTCGGCGGCAGTGAAATACGGTGCTGTTCGACGGCAGTGAAATCCCCCATAGAAAGCAATGGTTAATCTATTCACATTGAACAGCAGAGAAATGTCAGTGAAATGCCCTGATGGTTCAGTGGTTTCATTCGGCAGGTTTATTCAGGCGAATCCCATAGGTTTCAATGTTAAAATATTCCTGTTTTAATTCAATATCTAATAAACCGTTTTATTTATTTTAATTTGCAGCAAAAAGTCTCTTTATTTTTTTTGATCTTTTAGCATTTTTGGATTTTTTCGTAATTTTTTTTTTTCTTCTTAACCCCTCGGATGGTTTTCCGGACTTTCCCGGGCTGTATACATTACCTCTCCCTGCGCTCCCTCGCTGACCCCCGCGTTTTACTTCCTCGCAAAGAGGGAACCAGGAATTATTGAGGTCACGATCGCCAGAGGAGACTGCAGGGGATCAGCGAGGGAGCGTAGGACAGGTAATGTGGCTCGTGGTTACCGCTTCCAGCACAGGAATTTAACCCCCGAAGACACAGTCGGAAATACCGCTTTTAAATTGAGACACTTTTTGACGAGGAATTCTGAAAATAATCAGAGCAGGAGGGAGGTTATTTCTGTATCAGACCTTTTATCATTCATAGGATTTTATGTGTAAAATTCAGACATTTTTGTGGAGTAGTTTTTTTGCAAACAGCGTTTCAATGTTGACACTTTCAAACTTTTGGTTTTCTTTCTTTTTACCCCGTTTGTCGGCTTTTTGGCTTTTTCCGGCAGCTGGTCGGATATTTTTTCCGGCGGGTTTGCAGCAGGTTTGCGGGTCCATTTCCTGCACTCCGGGGACCCTGAGGTGAATGATTCCCTGAAGTGCGGGGAACGAGAGAGCAACGAAATGTCGGCAACATGTGTGCAGAGAGGTTAAATAATAATAGAATAATTTCCCCGTTTCCGAGTTGTAACAGACACCGGGAATGATCGCCCACTGGACCAAGAATCTGAAACGCAGCTTCCTGCACACACGGACATACAGGGGTTAATATTTCTGCTCGTAATGATCCTCGCTTTGCGTTTGGACAATTTTTTTTCATAAAACTCTGCCAATATTTAAAGAATATTCTATATATTATCAGCCGATTGAATGAAATGTAGCGGGTTCTTTCTGCACAATCTCTTTATGATTCAGCAAGACGCTGCAATACACTGAGCTCTCCAGCAGGTGACGCCATAATCTTCAAAAACAGGAATTGATAAATATAGGAGACGTGAGCCCGGCCTGCGGGATAAAACAATACCCACCTTTATACAGAGCGCTCTGCCAGCTGACACGTGAGCTGACAATCTACAGCAGTGTTTCCCAAACCTCTCCTCAGGTCCCTCAGCCAGGCCAGGTTTTAAGGATCACCTTTAAAGTTTACTCCAGTGAGGCTCGGGTCAAACTCCTGAGTGTCAGCGTTGCCCACGCGCTTCGCCGCTCTCGTTCCCTTCTGTCGCACAGAATCAGAAATTATTTCGAAACCACTGGAATAATCCCTCAGTTTCCTGCACTGATCCGAGGCCCCCCACGTTCTCCCTGCGGCCCCCTGACCTCAGCCTGGCTCGTTACTCAGATGGTTAATTAATGGATTCATTATGTGCAGAGATCCATGAAAATCAAAGCCGGGATTGACTTGACCAATAAGTGCAGCCACCCCACATAAGAGACAGCCTCGACAAGAGACAGCCGTCCCACATAGGAGACAGCCACGACAAGGGACAGCCACGACGTGAGACAGACATGACATGAGACAGCGATCTGTGCCGGTGTCTCTCGCTCCCTGGATTATCGACGCTCAAACCGAGGTGAAACAAAATCCAACAGAAAAGATGCCAAGTTTAAATGAATGCTGTCCCGTTACAGCATCGTCCCTGCACAACATTACCTGCACAGCATCGTCCCTGCACAGCGTTACCTGCACAGCATCGTCCCTGCACAACGTTACCTGCACAGCATCGTCCCTGCACAACATCGTCCCTGCACAGCGTTACCTACACAGCATCGTCCCTGCACAACATCGTCCCTGCACAGTGTTACCTACACAGCATCGTCCCTGCACAACATTACCTGCACAACATCATCCCTGCACAGCGTTACCTGCACAGCATCGTCCCTGCACAACATTATCTGCACAACATCGTCCCTGCACAGCGTTACCTACACAACACCGTCCCTGCACAGCGTTACCTACACAGCATCGTCCCTGCACAGCGTTACCTACACAGCATCGTCCCTGCACAACGTTGCCTGCACAGCATCGTCCCTGCATGCCATC
>RXON01003213.1:0-28838 GCA_009667805.1 Leptobrachium leishanense
GGACCTTTTCTATCATTTAGACACATTTACTGCATTTTTTTAATGGTTTAAACATTAGGAGAATAGGAGCGTACCTTTTTTTTTTTTTTTGTTTTTTTGCAGTTCATTGGATTTCGCTAAGGACAGTTTGGTACTCTTTGTCGACATTTGTTATTTAGAAATTCCTGAACATAATAGCTTGCTTACTTGTAATTAAATATTGGTATGCATTATAGTGTTATACTTTTAAAACTTTTATTTCGTTCTATGAATAACGACAGCTCTTTGTACATTTTGTGTGTTTTCTTAGGTGTGATGAAAATGTTATCGATCCTCTTCCTTGTAATCCTACTGATAAGAGGCACTATGAAGAATTATGCAAAATTATCGTGTCAAATAATGGTCCTCTGAGGAGATGTCAGTACATTATCCCGGCTCCGTTATATTTTGAAAGCTGTGTCTATGAGCAGTGTGCCAAAGGAGGAAATCAAGAGCTGTATTGTAAAGCATTAGGGTTTTATGCTGCAGCCTGTGAAAGTGCTGGAGTTTTTCTTGGAGACTGGAAAAAAGACACTGTCTGTGGTAGGTTTTTATTAAATTAGCACTTAACAGTTACATGTCATTTTGTAATCTTAGAAAGGATTCCTGGATAAGATGACCCTGTAGGGAAATCAACATTTCTCCCTAAAGTTTATGTTAGCACTATATCTTTGGCATGTAACTGCAACTCCCTTATACAGTATATTTGAACTTCTGCTATCACAATTTGATGTCAGGATATTGCTTGTGCTGGAAAATTAAACACTTTAACCAAACATAAGAACCATGGCCCCTAAGGGGTTAATTACATAGGGTACCTGGGGTCTTCCCTATGTTCTTTTAACCCCACATAACTGAACATTTAAAAAAATCAAAATCTAATACAATTTAAGGAGGCTATCCACCCACCCCTTTAAACATAATCTAAGATAATTCATCTAAAATTACAGAAAATACCCCCTCCCCTATTAATACTATAATGACTAAGGCCCTAACCCCATTAAAATAATATATACTTAATAATCAATACTTACCATCCGACGATCAGTGATTCCAAGGTGGCCCTTCCAGGCCACGATCTTGTACAGGAATGAACATCATTGGCCCTATATTTGCAATATCATACACATTCATTTCAAGGTGTAGAATAATACACTTTTTAGCCATAGTGCCCTCAATATCATTCCCAGGGCCCGAATTGCATCTCAGGAGCCTGTAGCACAGAAATGTGGACTGCCCCCACCCCAAACCAAAAAGAAAGAAACATGCCAAAATGGCTTTTTAATTTTTTTTGTTTTGGAGCAGATAAAAACATTAAAAGAATTTGAAAAAAAATGTTTCTCTGCGATCAGATCAAAAGAAAGGGCAGAATCTGTTGCCTTAGTTGAGTTGGGGAAGTGGAATTGTTTGTTTTATATGTAAAAGCATATATTGCCTCTGCCGTAGAACATAGAAAAAAAATAAAATATTGCATTTACTTTTCTTCAATTTTTTATTTTTGCACATTACATGGTCAGGTTTGGTATCATTGTAAAGAGCAGACTCTGACCTTTCCAATGACATCTCAAATAACCTTGTGCACGGTACAGTTCAGAGATGCAGGGTTCCAAAGTCCTCCTGTCTCTCCCCACTGCAGTTGCCATGGTCTAGGCTGTTAATCATCAGCTCCACACTTGCTGGCAGTGTGGGAAAGGAGAAGGTGAGTTAGTGCACTAGTAAACTGAATAATAGTGCTGCTTTAGAAAAAAGAGATTTTTTTTTTACATAAATCTAACCTTGTTATATTTGGTATCACTGGAAAGGCCATATTCCGGCCTTTCCAACGATACCTCATGCAAGACGCCCCCCTGTGGCAGGTGCCTGTAGGCACATGCCTACTCTGCCTAGTTATAAATCTGGCCCTGATCATTCCACAGATACTAAAACCTTGGTTTTGTTGAGTGATTCTCACACAATACTAGGGTCTTTTTTTTATCCATGTGCCTCAAGCGATTTGAACATTCCTGTTATCATAGAACAAAGTGTAAAGTGAAGTCTAAATAATTTTCATAAATTTATTTATTTATTTATTTTAAGACATACAAGGTTTTTCAAGGAGATCTGAATAGTGGCCAAAAAGGTAATCGAACAGTGAAATTCAGCATACGGTTACCTTTCCTGGGCATTCGGCTATTCAGAGAGCAGGCAGTTTGGCAAATGTTGGTGAATTGCCTGCACATACGGTGCCTGTTCGTTGTCTGTTTGAGGGCAGTGAAATCCCCATAGAGAAGCAATGCTTTTTCTATTCAGAGAACAAAAACCAGCAGTGAAAAGTTGCTGAATTGCCCTGCTGTTCGGTGGTTTCATTCGACAGGTTTATTTAGGCGAATCCCATAGGCTTCAATGTTAAAAATATTCCCGTTTTAATTCAATATCTAATAAACCGTTGATTATAATATTCTGAAGTAAAAAGTCTCTTTATGTATAGATTTTTTTTGATCTTTTAGGCATTTTTCGGGATTGTTTTGCAAATTTTGTTTCGTATTTTTTTTTTAAAATCGTTTTTATTTTTTCTGTAACAGACATTTTTATTATCATTCATTGAACCTCATATGTAAATTTCAGACATTTTCGTTCTGTAGTTTCTTTGCAAACAGCGTTTCACTTTTCAAACATTCAAGCGTACTGTTTTTTTTCTCCACTCCGTTCGCCTGCGGTGTCGGGTTTTTCTTGCGGCTGCTCATGTTTCTCCGGTGTGTTCGGTGGGGTTAATCCAGATGTTTTTGCGGGTTTGCGCCGACTTTTCCCTGCACTACGACGGCCCTGTGGTGCTTGCTGAATACACCGCAGGGTCGCCTAAATGGGATTGCCAAATCGCACCGAATTGAAGAGAACGAAAAGTCACCGAACGTGCGGTGACTTTTCGTTTCTCTTTGAATATCCCTGATACTTTCTCTCTATTTAAGAATTATTCAATCTCATCCAATGTTCTATGCATTTGAGCAAATCCTTTGTTTTCTATATTTCAGGTATTGATGATCGGTGCCAGATGGCTTGTTCATTTGATTCAGATTTCTGTCAGTGGAAACAATCCAGCTCTGATAACATTGATTGGATACGTCATAGAGGAGCGACTCAAACTATTTCAACTGGACCTTCCTTTGACCATACAACTGGGTGTAAGAAGATTTTTCCTAGCATATATGCTATATTAAGTTAAACATAAATAGTAACCTATAATAGCGATCTGTAGCAAAACAGAGAGGTGATAGCTCGAATAATCTGTCACAATAATCTTTATTTAAATGCGCTCAGAAAAAGATCATATTTTTCTTCAAAGTTTTATATTTAAATTGCCTAATTGTACTATTACTCTTTTTCAGATGGTTTCTATATATATATTAATGAGTACAATTCAACACAAGGAGATGTCGCTAGATTAGAGAGCCCTGAGTGTGAAGTCAATGAGCCCCACTGCTTCAGTTTCTGGTATCACATGTTCGGTACAGCAACGTCCATGGAATTGAGAGTTTATATCTTAACAAATGATGGTATGAAGCTTGTTTCCTCGCATATAGGAAACAACGGTGATTTGTGGCGGTTACAAGAAGTTTTGCTTGTAAACTCAGGCATCATTAAGGTAAGAGCATTAGGTTTTTGCACATTTTAGTCATATATAATGTTATTTATGTGTGTATAAAGCTACTAGCATTCTGATAATTTGCTGCAAATTCAGGTTTAATGAATATTTGTAAATATAATTTCTTTGGATTCTTAAAATAATTTTTTTGGTCTGATATGAATTAGCAGTGGACTAGTGTGGTATTAGTGGAGACTAGTCGTTATGCACATCATGCCACTTGCAGCAAAAAAACATTGCATGTTTTCTCTCCTTTATAACAGTACTCTAATTACTTGCTCATCCAAGTTAGTATTATCTCCCACCTCGATTACTGTAACCCTCTTCTCAGTGGTTTTAAACAATCTTAGATTATCCCTCTACAGTCTTTAATGAACAGCTCTATCAGACTCTTCTACCTAACGCCCTGTACTTCTAATACCTCACACTTTTGTCAATCTCTACACTGGCTTAAATCAATCTCTTACACTGGTTTCCTCAAGAATTCAATTCAAAATAATGGTGCTCTCATACAAAGCTCCTCACAACCGTGGCCATGCCTGCATCTCCTACCTTATTAGCAGTTATGTTCCATCTGTGTCACTCCGCTCTGCCCTTGATCTGTTATTATCATCTTCTCATACCCGCACCCCTCTCTCTAGCCTTCAGGACTTTTCCTTAACTGCCCCCTATTTATGGAACTCCCTTCCTCGCAACATTCAACTCTTCCCGAGCCTCCAACCTTTCAAAACATCTATAAAAATGCATTACCTTAGGAAAGTCTATCAATTTAATAATCCCCACTGCACTGTTCCTGACCTCCCTCCTGTACAGAAGATAAGCCCCACCTGTGACAGCAGGGAAAGGATAAATGGCACGTATATAGCAATGGACCCGGGAGTACACCTCACCTAAAACTTGTAGGGCTGAGCCCTTAATAGGATACAAAAAACACATGGATCCAAGATCCAATGAGACAGATGAAGACCATTACCATCATATGAAAATTAAAAATAGCTTTTTGTACATATATGGAAAACCACACAAAGCATCAATCACTAAATCAAAGAAAAAAACATTACAAAAAAAATTATTAGGACCTGAAAACAAAGTTTAAAAACATTTCTGCAGATTGTGTTTGCGCCGTATGAAATACAATGAGACCCATTGTTAATACTCACAATACACAAACAGCCCACAGGCTGTGCCTCTGCCATATGGAAGACTAGCTTTTGCCCGCGGCTTCGCTCGCGTGGATTTTAGGATTTGTTAAAATTGTTTTTTAAAGGAAACTTGAGGATTTTTTGGTAGAAACCCCCTTTCCCCCCACTTGGGATTTTTGGAAAATTGTAAAACACCTTTTTTTTATTTTTCAAGAATGTAAGTGCCAAATTTCACACCTGTAACATCTTTGGTTTTTGAAATATAGGTATACTGATAAAAGTATTCACATCCCTTTCCCCCACCCCCCTTAACTGGATTTTAAAGTGGATGGTAAAACATGTTTTTGTTTTGCACGAAGATTGTAAATATCGAATTTCACACCTGTAACATCATTGGTTTTTGAAGTATAGGTATAGTGATAAAGGTATTCATCCCCCTTTATGCCCCCCCACTGGATTTTTGGAAAATGGAAAAATAAATGTTGTTTTATTTTCAAGACGAATCTAAATACCAATTTTCACGTCTGTAACATCGTCTGTTTTTGAGATATAGGTAACCAGTTGAAAAGTATTCACCCCCCTTTTTTCACCCACCACGTGGGATTCTTGGAAAATGGTAAAACATGTGTTTTTTTATTTTTCAAGCAGATTGTAAGTGCCAGATGTCACACCTGTAACATCTTTGGTTTTTGGAAATATAGGTATACTGATAAAAGTATTCAACCCCCCTTTTCCCCCTCCCACTGGATTTTTGGAAAATGGTAAAATAGGTGTTTTTTGTTTCTCAAGACAAATCTAAATACCAATTTTCACATCTGCAACATCTTCTGTTTTTGAGATGTAGGTATCCTGTTTAAAAGTATTCACCCCCTTTTTTTACCCCCCCCCACTTGGATTTTTGGAAACTGGTAAAACACGTTTTTCTTTATTTTCAAAAGATTGTAATTACCAAACTTCACACCTGTAACATCTTGGTTTTTGAACTAAAGATATACTGATAAAAGTATTCAGACCCCTTTCCCTCGACCCCCCCCCCTTATTTGGATTTGTGGAAAATGGCAAAACACATGTTTGGTTTTTTCACGAAGATTGTAAATACCAAATTTCACACCTGTAACATCTTTGGTTTTTGAAATATAGGTATACTGATAAAAGTATTTAACCCCCCCTTTTTGCCCCCTCCCACAGAATTTTTGGAAAATACTAAAATAGGTGTTTTTTGTTTCTCAAGACAAATCTAAATACCAATTTTCACGTATGTAACATCTTCTGTTTTTGAGATCTAGGTATCCTGTTTAAAATATTCATCCCCCCCTTGGGATTTTTGGAAAATGGCAAAACACCTGTTTTTATTTTTCAAGAAGATTGTAAACACCACATTTCACGTCTGTAACAGCTTTGGTTTTTGAAATATAGGTATAATGATAAAAATATTCAGACCCCTTTCCCCCGACCCCCCCAATTGGATTTGTGGAAAATGGCAAAAAACACGTTTGGTTTTTTTCACGAAGATTGTAAATACCAAATTTCACACCTGTAACATCTTCGGTTTTTGAAATATAGGTATACTGATAAAGATATTCAACCCCCGTTTTTGTCCCCCCAAGGAATTTGGTAAAATACTTGTTGTCTTATTTTTCAAGACGAATCTAAATACCAATTTTCAGGACTGTAACATCATCTGTTTTGGAGATACAGGTTTCCTGTTTAAAATATTTAAGATATTCAACCCCCTTTTCTCGCCTCCCACTTGGATTTTTGAAAAACGGTAAAATACGTGTTTTTTTATTTTTCAAGACGAATCTAAAAACCGATTTTCACATCTGTAGCATCTTCTGTTTTTGAGCTATAGGTATCCTGTTTAAAATATTCAACCCCATTTTTCGCCCCTTATGGGTGGATTTTCCAAAAATCCTTCCTTAACGGGCGCCTAAATCATAAAAACAGTGCACCTTCAAAAATTCACATTCCTAGGTTAAACGGTTTCAGCTGGGCGCTGATGAGTCAGTCAGTCAGGACTTTCGCATTTATGATAAAAAATATTCAACCCCCTTTTTGCCCCCCCAAGGAATTTTCAGAAAATGGTAAAATTACGTGTTTTTTTATTTGTCAAGATGAATCTAAATACCGATTTTCACGTCTGTACCATCTTCTGTTTTTAAGATATAGGTATCCTGTTTAAAATATTTTTAATATTCAACCCCCCTTTTTTTGCCCCAGTTGAGTTTTTGAAAAACGGTAAAATACGTGTTTTTTTATTTTTCAAGAAGAATCTAAATACCAATTTTCACATCTGTAACATCTTCTGTTTTTAAGATATAGGTATTGTGTTTAAAATATTCAACCCCCTTTTTCACCCCCTTAGGGGTGGAGTTTCCAAAAATCCTTCCTTAGTAGGTGCCCACATCATAAAAACAGTGCACCTTCAAAATTTCACATTCCTAGGTTAAACGGTTTCAGCTGGGCGTTGATGAGTGAATCAGTCAGGACTTTCGCGTTTAGGATAAAAGTATTCGACCCCCCTTTTTGCCCCCCCAAGGAATTTTCAGAAAATGGTAAAATACGTGTTTTTTTATTTGTCAAGATGAATCTAGATACCGATTTTTCACGTCTGTACAGTCAGTCAATCAGTCAGTCAGGACTTTCGCATTTATATATATAGATAGTAATCTGTCAATGTATATAGAGAGTTGCATATATACATATATTGATCAATGTATGGTAGGTAAACAATGTTACACATTATATCCAAAATGATATTAAAGAAATTAGAACTCCCGCGTAGATACATCGTTACAACAATCCGTTCTCCCTAATAGGGCTATGGACAAGGGGGATTATTGATAATTGATAACCAAAAAGTAAACGTTCATAATACAATGCAGAAAGGAGACCAAAGAGCTTAAATAAAGGAGGTGTAATTAAATTCCTCATTCAAGCCTGCTAGATATTGAGTGCGAGTTTAAAAATCCATCTGGCTTCATGTTGTTTCAATTTTTGATCAAAGTCCCCTTTTCGGGGTCCTACTTCAAGTCGTTCAATGCTTGAAAAGAAAGACAGGATGCATCCCCATCATGATAGCTATGCACATGTCTAAAAATGGGGGTATCCACCCCATTTCTGACACTGCCCACATGTTGCAGAATACGTCAGCGTAGTTGCTGATATATTTTGCCCACATATTGTTTGAGGCATGTGCATGTTATCAGATCACCATAGTGGAAGTGCAATTGGCGAATTGTCTGGTAGAAAATCTCCTTTTTGTGACATTACTAGTGAATGTTTTTGACTTAAGGATGTAATCACATGCCTTACAATGTCCACATTTATGGGTACCTAATGGTCTAGCTCACCAAAAATCGGTAGTCTTAGTGGAGATAACTGTGCACCAGTAGGTCCCGTAGATTTTTAGATCTTCTGGCTACAAAGGTTGGTGTATCTGGTAATACCTTTGTTAGAGACTCCTCAAGATGTAAAAGGGGCCAGAATTTTCCACAAATGGCTTTAATTGTGTCCCAACCACTATCAAAGGTGGCCACAAATCTAATTGTTTGGGATGTCTTCTCTTCCCTTTTAGGGGTCGAGGCTTGCTCTATCAGTCTCAATAGCTCGTTTATACGCTCGTTTTAAGCAACGATTGGGGTATCCCTTCTCACGAAACATGGCTCTTAATTTTGAGGCTTCTGTCTGAAATGCTTCACTACGCAGGTATTGGCCAATGGGGATCCCCTTTATTTGTGCTTTTGGATGAGTTGAGAAAATTGTTGGTGGAAGTCTTTTTACGGTATAGATCAATTATTAATTGGCCCCCTGGCCCGATTTTGATGGTTAGATCCAAGAATTGTAATTCTTTAGGGTTCTTCACCATGGTAAGTGACAACCCAATCTTGTTCTGATTAAGGCTACGGTCAGACGAACGCAGTGCGAACGCACGTGCAGCCGCACTTTATCACGGCCACATAGTAGCAGCAAATGACGGGCAATGACAGGCAATATACGAAGTACGGCCGCACGAAAGTGCGGCAACGCAAGCGTCAAACAAACGCATTTTTTTGAGAACGTCAAACCGCTAGTACTGACACACAGAGTGCGCTGCGTCCGCTAGCTGCATGTGTGCGTGATTAGGAGACATCAGACGCTGCTAATGTCCGGCCAACATAACGTCCAGATGCAAAAAGGGTTTTATTGATGATCCGTACAAAATCACGGACGAAAATGCGCATTGTATGACCGGTATCGCGTATTCCGTGAAAAAATACGTCCATTCGTTCGAACGCACTTTTTCACGGACGACGCGAAAAATGCGTTCGTCTGACCCTAGCCTTAGAATGTCCAACCATTCTTGTAAGAAGTCTAACGGTCCATCCATTTCTTTAATATCTTTTCGGATATAATGATATATAACATTGTTTCCCCATCACACATTGATCAATTTATGTATATATCACTCTCTAATACTGTGGAGAAGCAGGTACTGCGGACACAGCAACGTGGGTTTTCTAAGCGTTTTTTATTTGCAGCAGCAAAGGGGTTTTCCACAAACAGAGAAAATAAACAAAAAAAAAAAAGAAATCCTACTCCCTATTGGGAGGCTAACTGACAACAGACGAACCTGTCTACTCCTGGGCCACTAAACGGGTTCCCCCAGTAAAACAAAACACACTTTTCAATATAACAGATTCCTTACTTTTTCCACCACAGTCTCCAACTCCTTCTGACTCCAAACCCCTCAATGAACTGGAAGGAACTGAGACTTCTTATAGGGAAGGGTGGGGCAGCTGTGGTGAATGAGCAATCACTCAGTTAACCCTGAACTGGGAAGGTGGCTACTTCCAGCCTTCTACTCAGGTACCGGCCCTCACATAGCCTGCCCCGAGTGAACCCGTCACACATCCCCCTCCCCAGCGCAACACCAGGGTGAGAAGCGACCACAGCGGAGAGCCCATGGGCCCGAGACAGCGCATCGGCGTTGCCGTGAAGAAGGCCCGCCCTGTGCTGCACCACAAACTTGAAGGGCTGCAAGGAGAGGAACCACCGAAGGATCCGGGAATTGCGGTCCCGGTTACTGTGCATCCACCTCAGAGGGGCGTGGTCGGTGACCAGGGTAAACTGCCTGCCCAGTAAATAGTACCGTAGCATCTCTGTGGCCCATTTAATCGCTAGACACTCCTTCTCGATCACGGCATAGCGTTGTTCCCGGGGCAGCAGTTTCCTGCTCAGGTAAAATACCGGATGCTCCTCACCATCCACATACTGCGAGAGCACAGCCCCCAAACCAACCTCTGAGGCATCCGTCTGCAGGAAGAACTCAGTCCCGAAGTCCGGTGCCACGAGGATGGGCCGGTCACATAACGCAGAGCGCAGATCGCCAAAGGCCTCCTCAGCCTTACCGTCCCATCTCACCATATCGGGCCTTTGCCTTTAATAAGGTCGGTTAGCGGCGCCGCCCTAGTCGCAAAATGGGGTATGAATCGGCGGTAGTAGCCGACAATCCCTAGGAAGGCCCTCACCTGTGTTTTTTCTAAGAGGTTGAGGCCAATTCCGTATTGCCTCCACCTTATGGACTTGGGGTTTCACCGATCCCCTCCCAACCACATAGCCCAAGTACTTAGCCTCCGCCAGCCCAATAAAACATTTGGGGGGTTGGCTGTTAGACCGGACCTTCTGAACGTGTCGAGCACAGCCTCAACCTTCGGCAGATGGGACTCCCAATCCGTGCTATGGATGACGACGTCATCCAGGTATGCCGCAGCGTACTGGACGTGAGGCCTGAGCAGCTTGTCCATGAGCCGCTGGAAGGTGGCTGGGGCTCCATGAAGGCCAAAGGGCATAATTCTGTAATGAAATAACCCGTCTGGGGTGGCAAAGGCGGTTTTCTCCCTGGCCCTTCCGGTTAGGGGTATCTGCCAATACCCTTTCGTCAGATCAAGAGTCGAGAGGTATCTGGCCTTTGCCAATCTCTCCACCAGCTCATCCACACGGGGCATGGGATAGGCATCGAACTTGCTGATTTCATTCAACTTCCTGAAGTCGTTACAAAATCTGGTAGAGCCGTCTGGCTTTGGCACCAAAACGATGGGGCTGGACCAATTACTGGGATGGCTCAATGACCCCAAGCTCTAGCATTTTCTTGACTTCTAGTCTGACTGCCTCTCTTTTGGCTTCCGGTATCCGGTAGGGTTTCAGTCTGATCGCTACACCGGGTTCGGTCACAATGTCGTGGAACACGTCATGTGTTCTACCCGGTACCGGTGAGAACACATCCCTATTCCTCTCGACCATTCGGTTGACTTCCTCTACCTGGCAAGGAGTCAGCTCAGGGGAAATAGCCACCCCCGGCTCTGGGGCCTGAGGACCGGACTGGGCATGGCCGGTCTGGGACACGCAGGCCTCTCTGTCTTGCCATGGCTTCAGGAGATTGACATGGTAGATCTGCTCCTTCTTCCGGCGGTCAGGCTGCCTAATCCTGTAGTTAACAGGGCCTGTCTGTTCCAGGACCTCATATGGTCCTTGCCAATGAGCCAGAAGTTTGCTTTCTGCAGTCGGGACCAGTATCATCACCCTGTCCCCTTGCGAGAACTGTCTTGCGGTGGCCTTCTGGTTATAGATATGGGATTGGGTCTCCTGTGCCCTTTCCATATGCTGGCGTACCAGGGGGATAACCCGAGCCATCCGCTCGCGTATGCCTACAACATATTGTATCGGGTTGGTTCCGGTCACTCCCTGCTCCTCCCAGGTTTCCCTGAGTATATCCAGCAGACCACGTGGGTGCCTGCCATATAGGAGTTCGAACGGAGAGAAGCGGGTCGAGCTCTGGGGAATCTCACGTATAGCAAACAACAAGTACGGCAATAACATGTCCCAGTCCTTTCCTTCCCTGTTAACAACCTTCCTCAGCATCCCCTTTAGGGTGCGGTTGAACCGCTCGACAAGCCCATCCGTCTGCGGGTGATACACGGAGGTCTTTAGCGCCTGTATCTTTAACAAGTGACACAGCTCTTTCATCAGACGGGAAACAAAAGGAGTACCCTGATCGGTCAGGATCTCTTTCGGGATGCCCACTCGTGCGAATACCTGAACCAACTCTCGGGCAATGTTCCTTGCATTTGCTTTGCGCAAGGGAACGGCTTCAGGATACCGAGTGGCATAATCCAGGATCACCAATATGTACTGGTGTCCACGTGCGGATTTTTCTAACGGACCCACAATGTCCATTGCGATCCTTTCAAAGGGACATCAATGACCGGGAGGGGTATGAGAGGGGCTCTCAAGTGTGGCTTAGGAGATGCCAACTGACATTCGGGGCATGAGGCACAGTACCGTTTCACCGCCTCATAAAACCCCGGCCAGAAGAACCTGCGCAGGACCCGCTCCTGGGTCTTCTCAACCCCTAAGTGCCCTCCTAGCACATGGGAATGAGCGAAGTCGAGTACCTTTCTGGTCTGAGAGGACGGAACCACCAACTGTTCAATTTCCTGACCTCCCTCCATGATGACCCGGTACAACAGATCACTCTTCAAAATAAAGTACGGATAACTCTTTATTGCCCCTTCCACCGGCACCCCGTTCACCTCAATCACCCTGCTTCTCGCAGTCTGTAACAAAGGATCACTAGCTTGGTCGTTCCCAAAAACAGTGTTCCCGGAAACCCCTCCCCCTGAGTCATTCCCATCAGAGGTAGAGCCCCCAGAGTTAGGAGCCTCATTCACCTCCTCACTCGTATGTGTTACAGGGACCCCCAATTCTGTCTCTGTCACCTGGGTGGCCACCCCCTTTTGAGATCTTTTGGCCGGGGTGTTCACCAGAGCCTCAGCCCGAGCTCTGGTAAAGCCGTGTTTGGCTTCTCGCCTCTCTCTGCGTGTTTTCCGGGGTTTAGGAGGTTTCTGACAAAAAGACGTATCGTGGAATGGGAACACCTCGGTGATGTCGTTAGTACCCTCATCAAGGTCGGCAGTGGCCGTACCAACAGATAACCCCTGCAATATGGTCTGAAAGTCCGGGAAATCCCTCCCTAAGACAAGGGAATAGGGTAAGTTGGGTACCACCACAGCTGGGACAGACCGTACCCTTGCCCCCACAGAGACAGCGACTAACGCCGTGGGATAACGAACGGTACTACCATGTACGCACAACACTCCCACAGTCTTATCTTTCTGTAAATTGGCCCGGCCCACCAGTTTGCCTGACACCAATGTTATGGCACTACCGGAGTCCGCAAGTGCCACTGCCTGTAGTCCGTTCAGCAGGACGGGCACTCGAAAAGTCTGAGTCCCTTCCACCAGGCCAGTCATACATATCAGTCCGCAGAAATTCCGGGGGTCCTCACCCAGCCCACACTGCATGGGCTCGGACGTGTTAGGACACCTGGCTCGAATATGTCCCAGTTCGCCACACTCAAAGCACTGTATCGAGTTCCTTTGGGGCTCATTCCCTCTTCGAAAAGTGTTGCTGTGGTCTGAGTAACGCACTGGTCCCCCAGGTGCTGGCAGGATTGCCGACCCGTTCGACCTAGTTGTGGAGCCGAAGACTTTTTGAGGCTGCTCCTTTCTATGGGTGGGGATGCTCCCCACAACGACCTTTGGCGACCTCCTGGGCGAGTCCTCGAAGTCTTTTGCAGCCAGGTAGCGCTCTACTTGGGCCACCATGTCATCATAGGTACCCGGGTTCCCTTGTCCCACCCATTCACGGAGGCTGCGTGGGAGTCCGCGTAGGAACTTATCCAACACCAGGGTTTCCACTATCTGCGTGGGGCTTTGGTGCTCAGGCTGGAGCCACTTCCGAGCCAAATGCATTAGGTCGAACATCTGCGTCCGGGGTGGTGTCTTCTCCTCATACGTCCAGTTAGAGAAGCGTCGCGCTCTCACAGCTTTTGTCACTCCGAACCGGGCCAGGATTTCGGCCTTTAAGAGTTTATAGTCCGTAGCCTGGACTTCCTCCAGGTCATAGTAGGCCTTTTGGGCCTCTCCAATCAGGAAGGGTGCGATAATCCACGCCCACTTGTCTGCAGGCCAGGCCTCCCGAGTAGCAGTGCGCTCAAAGGCACGGAGGTATGCTTCCACGTCATCCTCAGGCAACATCTTCTGAAGGTAGCAACTAGCTCGAATCCTGGTCTCCTGGCTAGGGGGTGCTTGCGTCGCCAAACTTCGTACAGTTGCTTTAAGCAGCTCGTGGTCAGCTTTCTGGGCCTCCATCACGGCCCCAATCTGTGCCTGTATTAGGCGGTTGCTCTCCTGCTGCGTTGCCGTGGCACTTACCAGTGCTTTTAATAAGTCCTCCATTGTAACTGTGGGTTCTGTACCCTTGTTGCTACTGCCAGCGCACAGCAGGTACAAAATCCCACCGCTGCCACCACTTGTGGAGAAGCAGGTACTGCGGACACAGCAACGTGGGGTTTTCTAAGCGTTTTTTATTTGCAGCAGCAAAGGGGTTTTCCACAAACAGAGAAAATAAACAACAAAAAAAAAAGAAATCCTACTCCCTTGGGAGGCTAACTGACAACAGACGAACCTGTCTACTCCTGGGCCCACTAAACGGGTTCCCCCAGTAAAACAAAACACACTTTTCAATATAACAGATTCCTTACTTTTTCCACCACAGTCTCCAACTCCTCCTTCTGTCTCCAAACCCCTCAATGAACTGGAAGGAACTGAGACTTCTTATAGGGAAGGGTGGGGCAGCTGTGGTGAATGAGCAATCACTCAGTTAACCCTGAACTGGGAAGGTGGCTACTTCCAGCCTTCTACTCAGGTACCGGCCCTCACATAGCCTGCCCCGAGTGAACCCGTCACAATACATTGACAGATTACTATCTTTCCATATGGGCAACAGCCTGTGGGCTGTTTGGTATCGTGGAGTATTACAATGGGTCTCATTGTATTTCATACGGCCGAACACAATCTGCAGAAATGTTTTTAAACTTTATTTGTTTCAGGTCCTAATAATTTTTTTCGTATGATTTTTTCTTTGATTTTAGTGATTGATGTTTTGTGTGGTTTTCCATATACCTGTACGTATGTACAATAAAGCTATTTTTAATTTTCATATGATGGTAATGGTCCTCATCTGTCTCATTGGATCTTGGATCCATGTGTTTTTGTTTTCCTCCCGTACAGCCTCCAATACTTCCATACTCTGCATTACCCTCACCTCTTTGTGTCACCCCACTCCTTAGAAGCTCTTGAGCTGGGTCCTCTTTTTTCAGTTTTTTGCCATTTGTCTGACTTAATTTGGTTTATTTCCCCCACCCATTTGCTGTGCTTGCTATGGCATATGTTACCACTTTATAAATAATGTAATTGTATTTTTATAAGCAAAAAATGAATTGCCACTTTGTGTGTGAAAATACTAATCTTCGATTGTAGTTGGGGCAATGGATTTTAAACTCCATGAAATATTTGGAATATACAAATAAAAACGTTGATTATCCTCACAATTATATGCAGCAATGACAGTTGCGTAAATATATTCAAAGTCCTAACCTAAACACTTAAGCAAACCCATTGATCATGTCTTGTTGATCCTAATTTAGAGCCACACACTGCATAATATTCTTGGTGTTTCCACAGATTTTAATAGAAGGCATTAGAGGTGAAAATTATCAAAGTGATGTTGCTGTTGATGACGTATCTTTTGTGCCTGGATATTGCATGAGTAAGTGTTAACCATTTAAGAACTTGGGTTTTTCTTTTTAACTCTGTCATTGCTGAGCCATATCAGCCCTGTGCACTGAGCTAATTTTGACCATTTTTTGCTTATCATGTTTAACTACTATTTGAAGTTATGTTTTATAGTAGAACCTACCCAAATTATATGTTTTTCTTAGCTGACTGAGCAGATTCAAAATACATCTGTCTGCGGCTTCCTATTATTCCATCTTGACCTGCTATTGTGGAGAAGGGTAAGAATAGTTACAGCAATGAGAGCCAAGGGAAATTGGCTTACAGCAATCTTTTCCCTTACCTCAAAAGGGTAATAGGGTCTCAGGTTTATCAAATTCCAAAAATAATTAGCTTTTGTTGAAATCATTAACTGAGGGTTTCACATACATTTTCCAACCTATATAGTGAATTATACTGTGTATTTGAATGATATGTTTAATATTTACAAGAAGAATACAATCATTATGTGCTTTAGTTAAAACAGAGTGTTTATCTATTACTGTAACGTAAATGTAAATTACACCAGATTTCAAGAGAAATGTATACATGTATACATGTATGCAGTAATTTCTACAGGGCTCACATTTTTTATTCTTGCCACTGTAGCATGTGTCCCACATGTCATATGCAACCAAAGGGTTAATGACCACGCCAAATTTTGCATTTATGCTCCAAAAGGTTTCACCCTAATTATCTACTCTAATTGGTTAATGCAACCATTCATTTGTTATATGTTTTTCCTTTTTTATACAAGCAGGTTTTGTGACATTCTATGTGTACATTCTACAATAAATATGAATCAAATTTTAACAAATATTTGAGAAAAATTAAGAAACAATTGTATTTTCTTACAATTTTCCTTACAATTATGTCTACATAACTAGTGCAACTTTATCATGATTTTAGGAATGCCCCATTTGTAGGATTCCAAGCAAATTATATAAGATATAGTTCAGGAACTGCAAGGATTGAATTATTGGTTAAAAACCAAGGGCCCTATTCCAAGGTGGGTGTAAACCTAACCAGAGTTGTCGTAAACTTAACAACTCCAAAGACTTTAATGGCCATGGTAAGTTTACAACACCCACCTTGGAATAGGGCCCCAAATCTTTGCTAATTTTTCTATGCTTGGATTAACAAATTCAAATTTATGACACTACTCTGCTGCAATTATATAGTTATAATAACTAGGTGGCGTATTCAACCTATCCAACACCAAGGAACCGCTAAGAGCAAAATTGATGTGAACCGTTAAGTCTCTGCTGCTCCCAGTTAGCAGCTCATACATTCATTTAGGAGGCAGCCACAATATTAGTCATTTGTATCGTAATTTTGGAAGCTGCTATGGAATGCTATGGCAGATGGTATCTCTCATAGGATCCACAGAATTACTTGCAGAGTCATGTAAGATTGCAGTTGCATGAACAGGATCTTGAAGGATCAGAGTGCCGGAAAAACGGACATCTGTGTTCATTATTTACTCTGAGAAGAGAAGGCAGATCATTCTCTTCTCCACACTCCTTCACTGAGTGACCAAACGTGGGTATAAGAGGTTCTATTACGTTTTTCCTAGTGTTTTTGCAGATGAGAAAAGTCACTTAACACCAGGTTTTGGGGGGGAATTTAATAAATGTTAAGACTTCCTGCAATAGTGAGGTTGTGCAATTCTTGGCCAGACTGATACCACAGTTGTCGCTTAAATAAACAACATACAGGGTATGAGGCTTGCCGTGCTAAGAAAGGTGTCCTCCACTGAGGGGCTAAAACTCCTATAAATTCACAAATGTTAAAAAAAAATTGAACTGTCGTAACATACAGTATAATTAAGTATTTTACAGGATTACTTTTTGTCATCACAACAATGCATAACAAATTCAGCAGTTCTTTATCTAATTTGTTAAATATTTCTACCTACAGCTCTTACCACAACAACAACCACCACAACAACCACCAGAACAACTACCAGAACAACCACAACAACCAAATCAACAACTACCGTGGCATCCACGCCAAGCAGTCTTCCTTCAGGTGAAATTATATTAATCCCCACACATTATATGTATTAATTTGGACTTTTTATGGGTTTGTGTATGGAATTGATTTAGAACAATCATTATTCCATAGACAAACTTCAAGCCTGTTCGCTTAGGCTAGGGTCAGACTAACGCATTTTTCACGTTGTCCGTGAAAAAGTGCGTTCGAATGAATGGACGTATCTTTTCACGGAATACGTGATAGCTGTCATACGATGCGCATTTTCGTCCGTGATTTTGTACGGATGATCAATAAAACCCTTTTTGTGTCTGGACGTTATGTTGGCCGGACGTGTGCAGCGTCTGACGTCTCCCAATCACGCAAACACACCGCTATGCAGACGCAACGCACTCTGTACATCAGTACTAGCGGTTTGACGTTCTCGAAAAAATGCGTTCGTTTGCCACTTGTGTTGCCCGGCCGAACTTTCGTGCGGCCGCTCTTCGTATGCTGCCCGGCATTGGACGTCATTTGCTGCTAGCACGGCCGTGATTTCGTGCGGTTAAATGCACGTTAAAACTGCTTTCGTCTGACCTTAGCCTTAGCAGATCTTTCAAGTCTGAAATTGATTTCAGCAAACTATGCAGTACAAAAATCAATGATGCATAATTTTTCTGCAGAACTCAAAATTTTCAAATTAGTGCAATAGATGCAGTTAAACAAATTATTTATTTTATTTTAAATATAAAGCTTTTAGTAGTTTCAGGTCTACCACTTTATTCACAGCACACACACAAGACAGACTGCATGGCTCCTTCCCCTCTGCGCCCTAACCCTGCATCAAGCACACACACAAGACAGACTGCATGGCTCCTTCACCCACAACGACGCCCCTAACCCTGCATCAAGCACACACACAAGACAGACAGCATGGCTCCTTCCCCTCTGCTGTCCCGCCCTCCCACCCAGGGCAGGTTCATAATTTCAGGTCTCTCTTCCAGCTGTCGCCACTTCTCTCTCTAATAACTCTCACTAAGCCCAGGCTTCTGGTTCTTCCTATGCTGCACTGCTAACCATCTTTACATTCCCTCTGCTCCTATCTGTTTCACCTACCCCAGTCCCTTAGATTGTAAACTCATGAGATGTCTGACTGAGCACTTGGTTAAGTGCTGTACTAGCTGGACAGTTATCCTACGGGCAGGGTCATCTTTTCATTATGTATCATGTACGTCTCCTGTTTGTGCTCCCCTATTGTAAAGTGCTGCGGAATATATGTTGGCGCTGTATAAATGCCTGTATAATAATAATAATAATAATCATTGTGAAAGTTTTGTTATTCACGTTTGTCATTACAATCTATAATGAATTCATCAGTTTAATTTATTGCAATTCTATCTACATTTTTGTTACATCAACAACCGCTACAACATTGAAATTAATTTGCTACAATCATAGTGTATCAATATTAGCATCATGTACCCTGATATCAATGTGAGGGAGTTAGGCTTATTGGAAAAGAAAGTACGAATATATTGGATGCTTCCAATTTTCTAAACCGTTACTTTTTTTTTCATCAAAATTCTTTTTAATTCTGAATTATTGCCTAGCAAACTGATTTTTTTGTTGTGCCGTGCATGTCTAGTAGACATACTCAACTATTGGTATCACCAGAACTGTAACAAATAAGGGCAGTATTACAAAGCTGGTGCTAACTTAACCAGAGCTGTTGTAAATTTACCAGAGCCATTATAATCAATGGGGCTTTTAAGTTTAAGCTCTGGTTAAGTTAGCACCTACTTTGTAATATTGCCCTAAGTGTGGGGGGAGATAGGCCTTTACTTTTCACAGGAGACTACAGGATTAACCCCTAACTTGAAAACTACAACATCAGTTGGTCTGCTGAACACAAAGAAATACCAAGTATTCTATCTGTGATATGTATAAAGCATAACTTTTATTGGTCTAGATAGATAAAAAAAGTTAATAAAAATGATAAAAAAATAGAGAAAAACGATGGGTTTGCGAGGTTCCTGAGGACTAGGGATGAGCTGTTCAGTTCGATCTGTTCGGAGTTCGCATGGAACATCGGCCGTTCGACAGTTCGCAAACTTCGAACTTTTTGGGACGTTTGCCAAAAAGTCCGAAAAAAAAATTATTTTGGAAAAAAGTATAAAAAATGCTTAAAAAATACTAAAAAATCTAGAAATAAAGAGACTCTTTACTGCAGAATATTATAAGCAACAGTTTATTAGATATTGAATTAAAACGGGAATATTTTTAACATTGAAGCCTATGGGATAAAACATTCTTGTTACTAAAACATCAGACAGACACGGCCCTCTAATCAGGCACTGTAGAGGGCAGCCTGCAGGGCCCTCCCAAGGATCCCCTTGAGGAGCATGCGATGACATAGCTGTGACTGTGTGGGCTAGCCGCCCGGGTGCATGTGGCAGAGACAGGCAGCGCAGGGAGGGAGCCACTGCACCTGCGGCCACGGCAGACCCCCCCCCACAACCAGGATCCAGGGAGCCCCCACTGACCACCAGGCTAAGGTAAGGCGACACATTTCTAAAAAAAAATTAAATCCGAGGACATTTTTAAATGTCCCTGGGAACATTAAATAAAACTTTTTTTTTCTTTCTCTGCCTGGCTAAATGTATTTAATTTTATATATTAGATACATTCAGCCAGGTAGAGGGGGGTGGCATGTGGGCTGCGCGGGGTCTCAGGCAGTGGTTTGTTTTTTGTGTGTGTATATTTTTAGCAAATTTATAGGGTAAGGTAAGGGCAGGTATGATATATATATCTATATATATATATATATATATATATATATATATCTATATTCTTATAAATATATATATCCAGACTTGTATTACACACACATTTTGGCAACTAATTCCCCCCCCCCCCCATTTGGTTGATCCCTCCAGAAGAAATGTTGAACCCGATAGAGCAGAGAATAATATACATATTCTCTGCTCTGTTGGGTTCAACATTTCTTCTGGAGGGATCAGCCAAATGGGGGGGGGCGCATTTAGTTGAGATTGTCCACATGCCACCCCCCATGTGCGTATGTGTATATATGGTCTGAGGTCTGTGGGTGGGTGTATATATATATCTGCGTGTTGATATATACGTATATGTCTGTGTGTGGTATCAATGCATCCCTACTCTATACACAGCGCTCCGTGTCCCTATAATATATATTGTGATGGACTGGCCCAGCACCCTCAGCCAGAAACGGGGGTTCAGGACATTGATGTTCAATAAACTGCGTGTTTGTGCCGTTGCACCAACAATCCTGCATTCTGGAGGGGAGGAAGGATGTACCTGTAAATAAAAAGTGTCTTGTTGTATATTGTGTAATGTTATGCCGGACTAGATCTGCCGCGGTTGCCGCCATTTTCTACCGCCTCGTGTTCGGATCGGGTGGAGCAGGAGGTAAAATGGCCGATTCGGACCATCCGGTCCCGAATCGGCAACGCCCCGATTCGTGTGAGCCAATGATACCTGTGTGGGCGGGCAGGGGGTTTTCCAGATGTGGAGCTCGTGGTGAAAGTTATAAATGCATGTGTGTTAAAATAAAAGTTGTCTTTGGTTGAGTTCATGCAGCTGCGTCTCGTGTCTCTGTTCACCGACCGTATCTGACATCCCTCGTGATTCAGAACGCAGGGCGAATCGGAGGATATCACGTGCCGCTGCCGCGCGATCCGAATACCTCTAGCCGACGGAACCCTTTTCGTTAACTACCGGGAGATCCGAAGAATCACTACCCTGCCGGGCGCGGCGCATCGACTACCGCGTGATCCGGAAGTTACTGCGGGTCGAAGTGAGATCCCTGTAGCCGCGGAGAGAGCCGAATTGGTCAGCGCCGCACAGCGAAGGGTCACAACGACCGCTGGGCGATCCGAATACCTCCGAACGATCGACCGCTTGCCAACTCGATTACCGGGAGATCCGGAATAGGTCAGTGTTGCCGCGAATAAGCGCATCGTCCGCCGGGTGATACGAGAAGACCTCCGAACGATCGACCATTGGTTAACCCGGTTACTGGGAGATCCGAATCTTCGCGGAGAGAATCTGTTCTGATCTTTAACCATAAAAGCTCCTGCACAGGTCAGTGGCCAGCTGCTCGGGACGCTGAGTGTCATCCCTCAGTGGTCGGGCTGGGTTTACGTCAAGGTCCCCCTCGCTACGTCTGACATCTCGCTCACGAAGCTGTACCCGGCCGCTCGAGACGCCGAGTGTCACAACCTTGGTAGTCGGGCCGGTGGGATAACAGAAAGGGGGGAGAAGACCTCAACGCAGATTTGAGCACACCCGCAGGCGGACGAGTCACCTTTCCGTCACACTGGTGGCAGCGGTGGGATAGCTCTCTGCAATCAATACCATCGATCCCCCGAAAAGCCCATCATGACAGTATATGCTGACTACAAACGGGACACTTTGCGGAACATGCTGGAGAACCGTGGTGGTACTCCGGGTTCCAAGAGTCGGGACATTCTAATAGAGGAGCTACAACGGTTGGATCAAGGTGCGGCGAGCGCCGCGCTACCCGCCGACACCTCACCTGTAATCGTCACGGCCGGAGCCGACGAAAGCGAACTACAGAGAAAAGTACGGGAACGGGCTGCCTTATACGGAGCAGCCCCGACAGAGGCAGTGATGCAGCACCTGGTCCGGGAGATCTGCCAGGAGGAAGAGCGGAGAAGGGAACGCGAGCACGAGCTGCGGTTGGCAGAAGTGCGGAGTCAGCGAGACCACAGCCTCCGGGTGGAGCGATCCCCGGGGAGAAAGGTGCCCTTTCAGGCGTTTAAAGACTTCCGCGAGACCGACGAGGAAATAGAGAGCTATCTCCAAGATTTTGAACGGTTGTGTCAAGTACATGAAGTTCACCCCACCGACTGGGTAAGAATCCTGGCGTGCAAATTGACCGGGCGGGCCGCGGAGGCCTACCGCACGGTGCCAGACGAGGAAGCCACCAACTATGGGCACGTGAAACAGGCGCTGCTGAGCCGGTTCGCCGTGACTCCAGAAGCCAGTCGGGCTAAGTTCAGAAGCTCTCGCCGACCCATCGGCGCTACCCATGTAGAGTGGGCTCACCGACTACAGCGGGATTTACGCACATGGTTTCTGGGGAGCAAAGCCGAGACCGTACCCGAGATAACGCAACTGCTACTGCTGGAGCAGTTCTTCGAACATACTCCCGCCGCCATCCGGGAGTGGGTGCGGGACAAGAAGCCCCAAACTGTACAACAAGCAGCTATTTGGGCAGATGAATATGCTGACACGCGGAAAGTCACGGGGGGGGAGCGGCCGTTACCCCTCCGACCGGTGATCCCTGCCCCGCCCCTCCCAGTGCCGACGGTCCGACCACTGGCTAACCGACCTCCCAGCCGACCCAACAATATGGCCAACATACGCTGCTATGGATGCAACCAAGACGGCCATTATAAGCAGAATTGCCCCAACCGACCGGACCTGGCAAGATCGTCTCCTAGGCCACCCCAGTCTACACATTGCTACGACGTCGATCTTCCCTGGCCGGAAGCTCCGGAAGAATGGGAGCGACTGCATGAGGCGGACCCAGTGCAAGCTGCCGCGGCGGATAATCGCCATCACCATCGCCAGGCGGTGTGGGTCAATGGGAAGGCGGCTGAAGGACTTCGAGACTCTGGGGCTACAATCACTTTGGTCCGACCTCACTTAGTGCAACAGAACGACCGGCTACGAAATACTGTTGCCGTACGAGTGGCTGGGGGTAAAGTTCTCCGGCTGGAGACGGCCCGGGTTCACCTGGACTGGGGATCCGGGGAGAAAGTAGTCAGAGTGGGGTTATTGAACCAACTACCGGCCGAGGTGCTCCTCGGTAATGATCTGGGACGACTAATCTCTGCATACTCCATGGAGGCGGCCACGCCCGTCACCACTAGACTACAGAGCCAACGACACAGCAATAACACTCCGAGAGGGACCCAGGTGAGACCTTCCCCAACACCCCGCCCGATCCCTACGCCCCGACCTATGCCGACCCTTCCCCTACGTCCTGACACTCCCTGCCCCTGGGGCTCCCCAGAGACCCTTCGCCATCAGACTCAGACAGACCCCACGTTACAAGGCTACCGTGACCGGGCTGGCCAGGGACTAGACGAGGACCGCAGCGACCGGATAGAGTGGGAGGATGGGCTACTCTATAGATATACAGAGAGGGAGGGGTCTAGGAAGAAACAGGTTCCCCAGAAACAAATGGTGGTACCCCAGGGCCCAAGACAAGAACTCCTGCGCTTGGCTCATGATATACCCTTGGCGGGTCATCTAGGGCAGAAGAAGACTCGCCACAGGTTAGCGCGCGCTTTCTTTTGGCCCCGCCTTAGCGAGGACACTCGCGAGTTTTGCCGCACTTGCCCTGTCTGTCAGAAGGCGGGAAAGGCCGGGGATCACCCGAAAGTACCTCTACGTCCCATGCCCATCATCCAGGAGCCTTTTAGTCGGGTGGCAGTCGACCTGATTGGGCCATTGCCTCGACCCAGTGCTACCGGAAGAAGTATATACTCACCATTGTAGATTATGCTACCCGGTACCCTGAGGCCGTGGCTTTGGCCAACATCCAGGCGGACACAGTGGCAGATGCCTTGCTGCGGGTGTTTACGAGGGTGGGGTTCCCGCGGGAGATATTATCCGACCAAGGGACCCAGTTTACCGCTGAACTGACCCAGCAGCTCTGGCGTCTGTGTGGGGTCAAGGCGTTACACAGCGCCCCGTATCACCCGCAGACAAACGGATTGTGTGAGCGATTCAATGGGACCTTGAAACAACTCATTCGGGCCTTTGTTCACGAGAGAAAAGATTGGGAGCAATACTTACCCCACCTGCTGTTCGCCTACCGGGAGGTTCCGCAGGAATCTACCGGATACTCCCCGTTTGAACTGCTATACGGGCGTCAGGGCTCAGTGGGAGGGGAGGCAGGAGGAAGATGGGGTCCCAGTTGTGAGTTATGTCCTGAAGCTCCGGGAGCGCCTGGCAGAACTCGCGGGGTTGGTCCGGGAAAACGTGGAAACCGCTCAGGCTCAACAGAAGACGTGGTATGACCGGGCTGCTTGCAGCCGCTCGTTCTGCGTGGGACAGCGGGTTCTGGTGTTGAAACCACAGCGGCAGAACAAGCTGCAGGCGGCCTGGCAAGGTCCCTACACGGTGGTAACCCGACTGGGGGATACCACCTATGTGGTAGCGAGTTGCGCGGACACCAGAATCCAGCGGACATTCCACGTTAACATGTTGAAAGCCTTCCACGAACGCCCGGAGACAGTGGAGGCCATATGCGCTCCAGCTGTCGAAGAGACGGAACCGTTTCCCCTGGTAGAGTTACCAGGTGTGACCAAACAACCCTCGGGTGTGGATCAGGTGCAGCTGGGGGAGGCGTTGGGGTCAGAAAAGCAGGCCCAAGTACGGCAACTGCTTCGGGGTTATTCAGAAGTCTTTTCGGCCCTGCCGGGTTACACCGACCAGGCCGTTCACCCCGTAGACACCCCCGGTCAGCGGCCCCTGCGGCAGCCGGCGTACCGTCTTCCGGAGGCAGTCCGGGAGACCATGCGGACCGAGATCCGGGAGATGTTGGAGCTGGGGGTCATTGAGCCGTCTGCCAGCCCATGGGCATCGCCCGTGGTCTTGGTACCCAAAAAGGACGGGACCACACGGTTCTGTGTGGACTACCGACGGGTGAATGATTGCACCACGACGGACGCCTACCCCATGCCCCGGGTCGATGAATTACTGGACCAGATCGCCAGGGGTCATTTTCTGACCACGGTGGATCTGTGCAAGGGGTATTGGCAGATTCCCCTTGCCGAGGAGGCGACCCCGAAGTCGGCCTTCATCACCCCGTTCGGCTTGTATCAGTTTAGAGTCATGCCGTTCGGGATGAAGAACGCCCCCGCTACATTCCAGCGCTTAATAGACCGCCTCCTCGATGGCCTCCAGGGATTTGCGTGTGCGTACCTGGACGACATCGCCATTTATAGTCAGAGCTGGGAGGAGCACTTGGTTCACGTAGGGACGGTCCTGGGGCGCATCAGGGACGCCAATTTAACCCTCAAGCCCGAGAAGTGTAAGGTGGGGATGGCGGAGGTGCAGTACCTGGGGCACCGGGTAGGGTGTGGGGTACAGCGACCTGAGCCCGCTAAAATAGAGGCTATCTTAGACTGGCCCACTCCCGTGACTAAAACCCAAGTCCTCGCCTTTCTGGGTACAGCAGGCTATTACAGAAAATTCGTACCCCGGTATAGTGATCTGGCCAAACCCCTGACGGACCTGACCAAGAAGTCCCTACCTCGACAAGTCCTGTGGTCCCCGGAGTGCGAGCGGGCCTTTCAGCAATTAAAGGCCGCCCTGACTCAAGCCCCCCTACTGGCAGCTCCCGATTATAACCGGCGTTTTATCATTCATACAGACGCGTCCATGTTCGGACTGGGAGCTGTCCTGAGCCAAGTGGGGGACGACGGGGGAGATCATCCAGTGGCCTTCATTAGCAGGAAACTGCTACCGCGGGAGGTGGGGTATGCTGCGGTGGAGAAGGAGTGTCTGGCTCTGGTCTGGGCCCTACGAAAGTTTCAGCCATATGTGTATGGGCGGTCTTTTACGGTACTAACGGACCATAATCCTCTGGTGTGGCTCAACCGGGTGGCGGGAGAGAATGGCCGGCTGTTACGGTGGAGCTTGGCACTTCAGCCTTTCAACTTCACCATTCAGTATCGACCGGGGGCACAGAATGGCAATGCTGACGGGTTGTCACGACGGTCGGCTCTGAACCTGATGGAGGGTGGAGTACCGACTACCCCGGCACGACCCGTGGGAGTCCCACCGGGTGCGTCGAACTTTGGGGCGGGGGAGGAATGTGATGGACTGGCCCAGCACCCTCAGCCAGAAACGGGGGTTCAGGACATTGATGTTCAATAAACTGCGTGTTTGTGCCGTTGCACCAACAATCCTGCATTCTGGAGGGGAGGAAGGATGTACCTGTAAATAAAAAGTGTCTTGTTGTATATTGTGTAATGTTATGCCGGACTAGATCTGCCGCGGTTGCCGCCATTTTCTACCGCCTCGTGTTCGGATCGGGTGGAGCAGGAGGTAAAATGGCCGATTCGGACCATCCGGTCCCGAATCGGCAACGCCCCGATTCGTGTGAGCCAATGATACCTGTGTGGGCGGGCAGGGGGTTTTCCAGATGTGGAGCTCGTGGTGAAAGTTATAAATGCATGTGTGTTAAAATAAAAGTTGTCTTTGGTTGAGTTCATGCAGCTGCGTCTCGTGTCTCTGTTCACCGACCGTATCTGACATCCCTCGTGATTCAGAACGCAGGGCGAATCGGAGGGATATCACGTGCCGCTGCCGCGCGATCCGAATACCTCTAGCCGACGGAACCCTTTTCGTTAACTACCGGGAGATCCGAAGAATCACTACCCTGCCGGGCGCGGCGCATCGACTACCGCGTGATCCGGAAGTTACTGCGGGTCGAAGTGAGATTCCTGTAGCCGCGGAGAGAGCCGAATTGGTCAGCGCCGCACAGCGAAGGGTCACAACGACCGCTGGGCGATCCGAATACCTCCGAACGATCGACCGCTTGCCAACTCGATTACCGGGAGATCCGGATAGGTCAGTGTTGTGCCGCGAATAAGCGCATCGTCCGCCGGGTGATACGAGAAGACCTCCGAACGATCGACCATTGGTTAACCCTAATTACTGGGAGATCCGAATCTTCGCGGAGAGAATCTGTTCTGATCTTTAACCATAAAAGCTCCTGCACAGGTCAGTGGCCAGCTGCTCGGGACGCTGAGTGTCATCCCTCAGTGGTCGGGCTGGGTTTACGTCAAGGTCCCCCTCGCTACGTCTGACATCTCGCTCACGAAGCTGTACCCGGCCGCTCGAGACGCCGAGTGTCACAACCTTGGTAGTCGGGCCGGTGGGATAACAGAAAGGGGGGAAGAAGATCAACGCAGATTTGAGCACACCCGCAGGCGGACGAGACACCTTTCCGTCACATAATATGATCAGGGGTATACCTTTTTTTTAAATATTTTTTATACTATTCCTTAAATTAAATAACAGTAAATTTTTGATGTATTTTATTCAGTAGAACTTTTTTTGCCTATAATAACATGTGCTTTGTGAAAATAAAACGGTTTTATGTGTACATTTAATTTAGTTAGTGGATTCCTGTCCAGTGCGGTGAGAAGCAAACGTAATGTAGTGTAGACACGCTGCGAGGCGGAGCGGAGTGAAGTCAAGCCTGCAAAATGTTTTCTTCGCTTCGCTACGCTGTGCGTCACTACACACTCAGTGTGTCTCAGCCTTTATTCCCACATCGCTAGCTTACCGAATCAGTTTGTATACTTGTTACTGACCGCTGCTTGTTCTGAGGACCCAATCTGTTGCCGACTTTGCCTGCCATTTGACTATTCTCTCTGTGTATTCCCTGCCTGCTCTGTTTGCTTCCTGTTGCTACTGGTGAGCACCGATTCTCACCATATACAGTAGCGCAGTACAAGTGCCTAAACATTGCTGACCCAGTTTTGTTATAGCTGCTGATGTAACTGAATAGATCGGGGATCTCTTCTGCATTCCCAAAACCTCCACCACTGCACTCTTCCACAATACCACAGAGGGGTTACTTACGGTGTGAAGGCACTTGCTGCCACCAAAGGCACAATATTTGGGTGCACTGCCACTGACGCCTATACAAGATTCATATCATTTTATTATTTGACCGCAGGGTCCAACCCTGCACTCTTCCACAATACCACAGAGGGGTTACTTATGGTGTGAAGGCACTTGCTGCCACCAAAGGCACAATATTTGGGTGCACTGCCACTGACGCCTATACCAGATTCATATCATTTTATTATTTGACCGCAGGGTTCAACCCTGCACTCTTCCACAATACCACAGAGGGGTTATGGTGTGACGGCACTGTTGCCGACACTAAAGGTCCAATTTTAAAGCACCTATTGTTACTTTCATCCAAAGCCTGCATAAGTTTCACCATAATTTAGCCAAAAAAAAATCACTAAACTTGTTCTGTGTGTCCTAAAATGTCTCCTCTTTTCATACAGACTGCCGCCCCAAGCAGTTGTTTATGAATAGATTAAAGGAAAACCATTTATCGTCGTTTGAAATGTCATTTTTTGTTTTTAAATGTTTCTATACATCCTACAAATCTGCCACTTCAAGGTCAGGTAATGGGGACGTCCTAGGCACAATATTTGAAGGAATTTTTAGTTTTTATTCTTAACCTTTATTTCATGGAATACTCACTGTTCCTTTAAAAACGTCTTTTTTTAACTTTTTGTCCTTGTTTCCTGTCCCCCAGGGCACTACCCAGACCCCATACACCTTTTATGGCAAATATCTTGCATATATGCCCTCTTGGAG
>RXON01003214.1:0-20863 GCA_009667805.1 Leptobrachium leishanense
AATCGTATGATTGGAACCTCATGCATAATAAGGAAATGTATGCTTGGAACCTCATGGTTAATAAGAATCGTATGATTGGAAGCTCATGGATAAATAAAGGAATCGTATGACTGGAACCTCATGGTTAATAAGGAATCGTATGATTGGAACCTCATGGATAATAAGTAGACATGTGCACAGCAGTTCTTTAGTATGAAAACTAATTTCATTCATCCGAAAACCAGTGGATACAATTACTATTGTAGTGGCTCCTCAGAGGAGGCTGGAGTCACTGCTTGTTACAGTTATCTCTCACTCTCAGCACAATGTGGGCCATATTACATAGCTGGTGCTAACTTAACCAGAGCCTGTTGTAACTTCCAGAGCCATTATAGCCTATGGAGGTTTTCAGTTTCAACAGCTCTGTTTAAGTTAGCACCAACGTTGTAATACTGCCCCATGTCAGGCAAAGCTGTTACAGTAACTGACTGCTGCTCATCACAGCGCTCAGCGTTTCAGTAAAACTAGTAAATAATATTTTTTATATAAGAGGTTAGAACAATATTATTTCCTTGTTTTACTGAAACTCTGAGCGCTGTTACAGTCAGTTACTGTAACAACTGAGCCTGATACATTGTACTGAGAGATAATGTAACAAGCAGCCGATCTCAGCACTCACAGCCACTGGATTTAAAGGGCTAAAAAAATAAAGGATCCTCTCTGTATAATGTTTAGAACATCCTCCTGCATTAATTAATACCCCTCTCTGTATAATGTATACAACATCCACCTGCATTAATTAATACCCCTCTCTGTATAATATATAGAACATCCTCCTGAATTAATGAATGTCCCTCTCTGTATAGAACATCCTCCTCAATTTATACCTTTCTCTGTATAATGTATATAACATCCTCCTGCATTAATACCCCTCTCTGTATAATGTATAGAACATCCTCCTCCATTAATTAATGCCCCTCTCTGTATAGAACATCCTACTGCATTGGCATGTGGAGGGTGCAGAACTTTGGATGTTGCGATGTTGCGCTCTTCATTGCTGGTCTCCTACACTCATCAATGTAATATCACAAAAAGGACTGAAACTAAAATACAATGCATTTTACTTTAGTTTTTTGTACTGAGCAGTTTCGTTTCTCTTGCGTCATGCGAAAACTAAATTATCCCAAAATTCGGACTAAATCGTTTTAGTACTAAAACGAATGCACATGTCTAATAATAAGGAATCGTATGATTGGAACTTCATGGATAATATGGAATCGTATGATTGGAACCTCATGGTTAATAAGGAATCGTACGATTGGAACCTCATGTTAATAAGGAATCTATGATTGGAACCTCATGGATAATAATAAATCGTATGATTGGAACCTTATGGAAAATAAAGAATCGTATGATTGGAGCCTCATGGTTAATAAGGAATCGTATGATTTGAACCTCATGGATAATAAGGAATCGTATGATAGGAACCTCATGTATAATAACGAATCGTATGATTGGAAGTTCATGGATAATAAGGAATCGTATGATAGGAACCTCATGCATAATAACGAATCGTATGATTGGAACTTTATAAAGGCTTCTCAGTGTGTGGGCAAAAGGGAACTGCGTTCCAACTGAAAAATAGTTGAGGCACTGCCTTCCCAAGTGTTCCTGCTCGACTTCACCCCGCACAAAATGTATTATTAAACACAAAAGGGGTTATTCAGAGAGAACCGAACTGGCCCCCAAATTGCACCGTACCGTGTATTTCCCCATACGATACAATTTCGTGGCCATTCGGCTATTCAGAGAGCAGGCAAATCGGCAAATATTGGTGAATTGCCAGTCAAATACTGTCCTTGTTCGACAGCAGTGAAATACAGTGTCTGTTCGGCGGCAGTGAAATATGGTGCCTGTTCGCAGCAGTAAAATACGGTGTCTGTTCGGCGGCAGTGAAATACATTGCCTGTTCGGCAGCAGTGAAATACGGTGTCTGTTCGGCAGCAGTAAAATACGGTGTCTGTTCGGCAGCAGTGAAATACGGTGCCTGTTCGGCAGCAGTAAAATACGGTGTCTGTTCAGCAGCAGTGAAATACGGTGCCTGTTCGGCGGCAGTGATATACGGTGTCTGTTCGGCAGCAGTGAAATACGGTGCTGTTCGGCGGCAGTGAAATCCCCCATAGAGAAGCAATGGTTAATCTATTCACAATGAACAGCAGAGAAATGTCAGTGAAATGCCCTGATGTTCAGTGGTTTCATTCGACAGGTTTATTCAGGAGAATCCCATAGGCTTCAATGTTAAAAATATTCCCGTTTTAAACCAATATGTAATAAACCATTTTTTATTTTAATCTGCAGCAAAAAGTCTCTATTTTTTCAGATTTTTTTCCGCGGAATTTTTAATTTGCATTGTTTTTAATAGCGTTTTTTTTATGCTGTAACAAATTTCTATTATTATTCATAGGACCTTATATATTATTTCCAGGTGTTTTCATACTCTAGTTTTTTAAAAAAATACACGTTTTGCAGGTTTTTCGGGTTTTTTTACCCCTGTTCGGCTGCTTGTCAGCTTTTTCCCGCAGCGTTCGGTGGATGGTCAGAGTCGATCGGCGGATTGTCGGCTGCGTTCAGTGGGTTTGCGGATGTGTTCGGCAATTTATCGGATTGTTTTTTTTTTTTCAGATACGTTTGGTGATTTTTCAGTGGTTTATCGGGGGCGTTTGGTGGATCAATTTGGCGCACTTTGATGACCTTGCGGTGAATACTGAATTCACCTCAGGGTCGGCGAGTTGAGGTAGCCGAAGTGCGCCGAATGGAAGGAGCACTGAATTTCAGAGCTCTCTGAATGATCCCTATAATGTTAAAAACAAATAATTTAATGGTGCTGTCACTGAACGCTAGGATGCGTGAAGGCCATAGTTTGTGTCCAGGTATAAAAATGGCAGTACCCATAAATCCATCGCAGTCACATGTTTCAGAGGTCTGTCATGTGACCAGGAGTTTAGCTGAACCAGGAAGCATAGCGGAGTTACAGATAACGGCGTTTTTATAGCCAACGTTCAGTGACGGCACAATTACAATTATTTATTTTGAACATTACCGGGTCTGTTCACGAAGCACTGAATCGCACGCAATTTCGGTGCTTTAGAATTCGGCCCATTTCGTGGTTCCAATTTTGACGAAAATTCTGTATATTTAACGAATGCTCACCGTATTTTGCCAAAATTGGAGTCACAGGAGCAGTTACGAGATGTCAGCGAAAACCGACTAATTGCACCGAATCAGCACTAGGGATGAGCCGAACACCCCCCGAGTTCGGATCGAGCCCGAACACGAACTTCCCATTTGTTCGGGTCCGAACCCGAACTCGAACCCAATGCAAGTCAATGGGGCTGAAAATTCGGTTTTTAGAGTGCCCTCCAAGAGGGCATATATGCTACATATTTGCCATAAAAGGTGTATGGGGGTCCGGGTAGTGCTCTGGGGGACAGGAAACAAGGACAAAAAGTAAAAAAAAAAGTTTTTAAAGGGACAGTGAGTTTTCCATGAAATAAGGGTTAAGAATAAAAACGAAAAATTCCTTCAAATATCGTGCCTAGGAGGTCCCATAACCTGCCCGTGAATTGGCGGATTTCTAGGATGTATAGAAACACTTAAAACAAAAAATGACGTTTCATATGACGGTAAATGCTTTTCCTTTAATCTATCCATAAACAACTGCTTGGGGCGGCAGTCTGTATGAAAAGAGGAGACATTTTTCGTACACGCAGAAAAAGTTTACAGATTTTTTTTGGCTAAATTATTGTGAAATATATGCAGGCTTTGGATGAAAGTAACAATAGGTGCTTTAAAATTGGTCCTTTAGCGTCCCCAACAGTGCCGTCACACCGTAACCCTCTGAGGATATGAATCTGATACAGACATCAGTGGCAGTGCACCCAAAATATTGCTTTTGGTGCCAGGCTGCAAGTACTATCATACAGTAACCCCTCTGTAGTATTGTGGAAGAATGCAGGGGTGGACCATGTGGTCCTATATTGAAAAGATATGATCTGGTCAAGGCGTCAGTGCACCCAGATATTCTGCCTTTGGTGCAAGACTGCCAGGCCAGCAAGTATCATCATACAGTAACCCCTCTGTAGTATTGTGGAAGAATGCAGAGGTGAACCTTGCGGTCCAATATTGAAAAGTTTTTGATCTGGTAATGGGCGTCAGTGCAACCAGATATTGTGCCTTTAATGCCAGGCCAGCAAGTATCATCATACAGTAATCCCTCTGTGGTGTTGTGGAAGAGTGCAGGGGTGGACCATGTGGTCCTATATTGAAAAGTGTTTTTTTTTATCTGGTAATGGGCGTCAGTGCACCCAGATATTGTGCCTTTAATGCCAGGTCAGCAAGTATCATCATACAGTAACCCCTCTGTAGTATTGTGGAAGAATGCCGGGGTGGACCATGTGGTCCTATATTGAAAAGATATGATTCTGGTCAAGGCGTCAGTGCACCCAGATATTCTGCCTTTGGTGCAAGACTGGCAGGCCAGCAAGTATCATCATACAGTAACCCTCTGTGGTATTGTGGAAGAGTGCAGGGTTGGACCCTGCGGTTCAAAAAATTAAAATGATATAAATCTGGCACAGGCGTCAGTGCAGCCAAATATTGTGTCTTTCATGGCAGCAAGTGCCTTCACACCGTAACCCTTTTGTGGTATTGTGGAAGAGTTCAGTGCTGGAGGTTTTGTGAATGCAGAAGAGGACATCCCCGATTTATTCCATTACTTCAGCATCAGGGGATTGATAGCTGCTGATCCAGGACTGATTCATTTTTATAAATGTCAGCCGGTCTACAGAGTCGGTGGACAGACGCACTCTTTTGTCTGTGACAAAACCTCCAGTGGCACTGAACGTCCTTTCGGAAAGCACGCTAGATGAAGGGCAACCTAGTAGCTGCATAGCATATTGGCTAAGTTCTGGCCAGTGATCCAATCTCAACACCCAGTAAGCCAGTGGATCATCTGCTGGAAAGGTATCCAGGTCTGCCCTTGCCCCAGGTAGTCCTGCACCATATGGTGAAGACGCTGGCAATGGGTGCCTACATTTGACGTCCCTGGGCGTCGAGGACTAAAAAAATTAAAAAAAGCATCAGTAAAGCGCCCCTGGCCTTCACCACTATTCCTCTAAACATCCGCAGCCTCAGAAGCATGTGTGTCAGCACTTGGTAGTCTACCAGTGCCTGGAAAGGTGTTACACAAGTGTCGCTTTAGAGCGTCCACAAGATTTTTCATCCTGTGCTCCCTCTGTGCGGGCAGGATGAGCTCTGCAACTTTACCCTTGTATTGTGGATCAAGAAGGGTTGCCAACCAGTAATGATCCCTCTCCTTGATAGCATGAATCCTGGGGTCCTTTAGCAGGCTTTGCATCATTAGGGAGCCCATGCAGCGTAGGTTGGAGGTGGCATTAGCTTCCGAGTCTTCCTGGTCAATGAGGATGACCGTATCGTGCACTTCCTCCTCCCAGCCACGCACTAGCCCTTCTGTTTCTGGGCACAAAAAACCCTCCTTGAGGAATCCCCACCTTCATTGCCCCACTACTTAAATAGTCCTCCTCCTCCTCATCCTCCTCCTGTCTGATCTGAGTAGGACCCGCTGGAATGCTGTCTGCGGAAAGACTGGGGCCTTGAGAGCTAGGGAAGGCCTCCTCTTCCTCCCGCTGCTCTGCCTCTAGAGCCACATCTATAATTCCCCGCAGAGTGTGCTCCAGCAGGAACACTAAAGGAATTGTGTCACTGATGCATGCACTGTCCCTGCTCACCATCCTCATTGCCTCCTCAAATGGTGACAGTACAGTGCATGCATCCTTGATCATCAGCCACTGCGGGGGGGGAAAAAACCAAGTTGACCTGAACCTGTCCTTGTGCCATACTCACACAGGTACTCGTTGATGGCCCTCTGCTGCTTGTGCAGACGCTGCAGCATTGCTAATGTCAAGTTCCACCTGGTGGGCATGTCACAGATCAGACGGTTTGTGGGAAGGTGGAATTCTCTTTGAATTTCTGTAAGGCGAACGCTTGCTGGGAATGACCGTCTGAAGTGGCTGAAGACTTTTCTGTCCTGGATGAGAAGCTCTGGCAGCCCTGGGTACTTGGTTTGGAAACGCTGTACCACCAGATTTAGGACTTGTGCTAGGCATGGTACATGCGTCAATTTACCCTTGCGTAGGGCGGAGAGAAGGTTGCTGCCATTATCGCAGACGATCATTCCCAGCTCAAGCTGGCGTGGTGTTAACCATCTCTGCACCTGCCCCTGCAGAGCTGACAAAATTTCTGACCCGGTGTGGCTCCTGTCCCCTAAACAAACCAGCTCAAGCACAGTATGGCATCTTTTTGCTTGAGCCATTGTGTAGACCCTGTCAGGCGTCGGTTTAACTGCCACTTCGCCAGAGACAGATAAGGAGGAGAAGGAGGACAAAGAGGTGGTGGTGGTGGTGGAGCAGACAGACCTCATACAAGCAGCTTTCTAGAGGCGTGGTGGATGAACAAGCTCCAGCACAGAGCCCCGTCTTGGATCACTCCCAGCTGCAATCAGAGCTATCCAGTGTGCCGTGAAGGAAATGTAATGACCCTGTCCATGCTTGCTGGACCACGTGTCTAAAGTCACATGCACCTTGCTGCTGACTGCCTTTCCCAATGATTGGATAACATTGTCTTCCAAGTGCTGGTATAGTGCTGGAATTGCCTTGCATGAAAAGTAATGTCGTTTTGGAACCTGCCACTGTGGTACAGCACATTCAGCAAATTCACGGAAAGGAGCAGAGTCCACCAGCTGGAAAAGCAGCAGCTGCAATGCGAGTAATTTTGCTAAGCTGACATTTAGACGCAGTGCTTGGGGATGGTTGAGACTATATTTTTTCTTACGCTGCAGCAGCTGCGGCAACGTAATCTGACTGCGTCAATCTTCAGCTGATGGGGATACTGTCACATTGTGAAGGAACTGGTACATCCATTACTGTAGCATCATCCCTGTCAGTGGAGGTTGTAGGCTATGACATGGCAGGACATACAGTGGGGGTAGAGACAGAAGAGGAGGAGGAGGAGGACCTATGCAAAGTTTTGCACCAAAAGGGATGTGTGGCAGGTGGTCATATGTCGCCTCAAGCACGTGGTACTCAAGCGTCCGGTGTCTTTCACACTTCAGCCTCATCTGACATAGATTACAAATAGCAACAGTGTGGTCTGCTGCACATTTCTTAAAGAACTCCCAGACAGCAGAGTTCCTGCGTGTGTGCTTTGAGACAACAGCGCTCTGCACCTGAGCAGCTCTGACATGTGATACCTTGGACTGGCTAGTGCTACGGTTTGTCACAGAGGATGTTGTGCCTCGTGTTTGCTGTGCCTCCTCTTCCTCACTTAATTCCTCTGTTTGATCTGGCACCCAGGTGGAGTCAGTGACCTCATCATCATTGTCATCATAATCACCCCTTATCTCCTCGTCACTGGAGCCAACTTGGCAGTATGCTGCAGCTGCTGGGGCAACATGAGTGCCAGTTATTTGTGTGTCATCACTGGCACCCCCTTCCTCTAGGTTGATTATACTCCCTTGCTCAACCTCAGAGATTGAATCAGAGCACTGTACTTGCTGCGCATCCTCAAGCAGCATGTCACTCTCATTGTAGTCAAACAATTCAGCTGACTCCTCCGTGTGTGATAGCGAGGCTACGGCAGGAGTAGCTGTGGACATGGAGGCTGCATTAGATGCTTTGGCAGCTGAGGTGGACTGTAAAGCACTAGAAGCCTGGCTGGCAGAGGACTCGGAGGATGAGGATGGCATGGTTAGCCAATCCACCAAGTCCTCTGTATGTTGCTGCTGCTTAAGACGGCCAGCACCAGTTAGAAAGGACAAGCGTGCCCCTGCAGAGGATGCACCACGTCCACAACGACCAGAGGCACAGCCTCCCGACACAGGGGCTGCTTGCCCTCTTATCTGTGTCTGGGAGCGTCTGCCTGTCCTTTTTGTTCTTTCAGACATGGTGAGTGATATATAGATTAATATATACAGAACTCTGATTCAACTCTGGTATAAAGATTTAAAGAACTCTGGTATAACTCAGTGAGACACCCTGATAGCTGGCAGCCAGTGACAAGAGACAGATCACCTTAATTCACAAATGTTTTAAATAAATTAGTGAGCCCCAAAATACAGCGTGGTACTGTATGTATGACGAGACACAGATCACCTTAATTCACAAATGTTTTAAAGAAATTAGTGAGCACCAAAATACAGCGTGGTACTTTTTGTATGACGAGACACAGATCACCTTAATTTCCAAGTGTTTTAAAGAAATTAGTGAGTCCCAAAAAAATTGCTGGCTGTGTGACGAGACACAGAAGATCACCTTAATTCCCAAGTGTTTTAAAGAAATTAGTGAGCCCCAAAATACAGCGTGGTACTTTTTGTATGACGAGACACAGATCACCTTAATTCCCAAGTGTTTTAAAGAAATTAGTGAGCACCAAAAAAAATTGCTGGCTGTGTGACGAGACACAGAAGATCACCTCAATTCACAAGTGTTTTAAAGAAATTAGTGAGCCCCAAAATACAGCGTTGTACTGTATGTATGACGAGACACAGATCACCTTAATTCCCAAGTGTTTTAAAGAAATTAGTGAGCCCCAAAAAAATTGTCCTGGATGAGAAGCTCTGGCAGCCCTGGGTACTTGGTTTGGAAATGCTGTACCACCAGATTTAGGACGTGTGCTAGGCATGGTACATGCGTCAATTTACCCTTGCGTAGGGTGGAGAGAAGGTTGCTGCCATTATCGCAGACGATCATTCCCAGCTCAAGCTGGCGTGGTGTTAACCATCTCTGCACCTGCCCCTGCAGAGCTGACAAAATTTCGGACCCGGTGTGGCTCCTGTCCCCTAAACAAACCAGCTCAAGCACAGTATGGCATATTTTTGCTTGAGCCATTGTGTAGACCCTGTCAGGCGTCGGTTTAACTGCCACTTCGCCAGAGACAGAGAAGGAGGAGGAGGAGGAGGAGGAAGAGGAAGAGGGAGAGGTGGTGGTGGTGGAGCAGACAGACCTCATACAAGCAGCTTTCTGGAGGCGTGGTGGATGAACAAGCTCCAGCACAGAGCCCCGTCTTGGATCACTCCCAGCTGCAATCAGAGTTACACAGTGTGCCGTGAAGGAAATGTAGTGACGAGACACAGATCACCTAAATTTTCAAATGTTTTGTAGAAATTAGTGAGCCCCAAAATACTGCGTGGTACTGGTTTTGTGACAAGACACAGATCACCTCAATTCACAAATGTTTTAAAGAAATTAGTGAGCCCCAAAAAGACTTGCTGGCACAGTGACAAGACACACATCACCTAAATTCCCTGATATTTGGTAGAAAGGAGACCCCCCAGACCCCCCCAGTAGCGTGGCAGACCGGCAGTAACAAGACACAACTATCTCCTTTGAAATCTCCTCTGAAATGCGTGCAGAAGCGCTGCGTGGAAACCTTATATAGTGTGCTGCGGGACTTAGCTCTGTGAGCCCATGATTGGACAAAATTTGCCCAATCAGGACTCTGAGCGGTGATTGGCATAGTGTTGGTACCAGTCTTGCACCAGACCTTTGGTCAGGTGCAAGGCTGTAGCCAATTACGAGCTTCAGGCCAGTGGGAAAATGCATTGTGGTCCATTGTGGTCGAACATGCGGCGAACACCCGGAAATGTTCTGTGTTCGCGATCTAATCGAACAAGCCAAGTTCGGGTCGAACTCCTAACCATCCGAACCGAACAGCTCATCCCTAATCAGCACCAGCGAATACCACCGAACTGAGGAAAAAAAAAGTCTCTTATACTCCTAATAGGAGTTTTAACCCTTTCGCTGCTGAGGCATTTCACGCTTGTGTGCTGAGGTCATTTTTACCGGTTTTGCTCATCATGTTTAAACGCGTATTGAAGCCTTATTTTAATATATGACCCAGACATATTATATATCGTTCTTTCCGGCAGACTCGGCAGATTCATAATATGTCATTATTATAATATACATACAGGACATAACGTATACATGTAACATAAAATGCAATAAAATTTGAATTTTCAATAATTTACAATGTGTAAAGTGTTTTTTTTCACATTCTAACATGCGAGCGTTTGCGGTTATATTTTCTATGCGCTTCTATGAGCTTTTAAAAAAATTAGAAATGGGGTCTCGTTACATTTTTTTGTGGGGAAAATTACACGATTTTTAACAAACGCACTGCATACAGCATCATTGCTCACATTATAATTTAAATGGGAACAATATTGCTGCATTAACAAAACAAACAGAAAAAAACTTGTTTATTTTTTTAAAATATTTTTTTTATTTTTATTTTTTACTTTTACATGGTCATGTTTAGTATCGTTGGAAAGGCCATGTTCTGGCCAATCCAGCAATACAAACATTAACCCCTAGCTACCACGGATCGGGAGATAGGGGGTTCATTGGAAAACACTATCTCCAACATTGGTGGCAACTAGAGGTTAACTCCAAGAATGACGTCATCGCGCTATGCATGATGACGTCAGTCATCAGGGGAAGTTCCCGGAAGCTTGGCCGACATCCAAGATGTCAGCCAGCTCTGAGAGAGGCTCACGATTCGGCGCTTTTCAGCGCCGAATCGTGATCCGGCATCCAAGGGATTAAAGGCAGGCACGGTTTGGAAGAGCAGGCTGTGCCCTTCCAAACCGTGCCTGCCTTTAGCCTCTGGTCCCCCGCGATCGGGAAGGAGAGAGGTCCGAAGGACCTCACCCCCTCTCTTTCAGTCACCTCCTCCACACTCGCGGGGGGGGGGTGAAATAGATGTGCCACCGCGATGACATCTATCTTCCCCTCCGGGGTCCCGGAGTGCCGGGCTGACATGCTAGAATCCCGGCTGATTGCTGCCTCCTGTGCTAGGATGCGCTCAGCGCGTCCGTAACACAGGAGGAGCACTTGGCAGGATGCGCTCAGCGCGTCCTTAGTAGCCAAGTGGTTAAATAATAAAGTTGTAAAATGTGTCAAAAGGTCCTTTAAAAATAATGAAAAAAAAATAAACTGTTTAAAAATAAATTGAAAAAACTATTCCATATATATTACATTGAATCCTATGATATTTGCCTGTTTAACCCCTTCACTGCCGAGATCAAGGTAACTCAGGACTTCAGAGGCACCATCAGACAGTTTTACCTGGATACGTGTGCTACCTGATTCTTTGTTACAATGCTGGGGCGTGTTTCCATTGTTTTATACCTTCCCACTGTGTGTGTGTTTTTCCCAATTGTAAAATGTAAATAAAGTCAGTCCCAGTTTGATTTTCACCCTGTGAGGATCTCCTGTATTCAGTGGGTTTGGGCCAGAACGAGTACTCCTTCGGGAAACTAGCGGCGAGGGGAGCATTCTACATGTGGGCACTTGGCCACATTACACTGTTGGCAGCAGAGGGATGATATAAGACAATGGAAACACGCCCAGTGTTGAAACAAAGGATGAGGGAGTAGCACAGTGATCCGGTTAAAGTTGGTTACTGGGGAAGGGGGGGGGGGTTATGGAAGCATGTGAAAACAAAGGTATCCATTACTCACAAATACACATAGGAAAAACAGCACAGTATATACTACAGGGGACTCCACAATAAATACATAATGGAATATTAATATAACACAGAAATCAGGGAATAGGGCACAGGAACTCAAACACCTGCATCTAAAATTGTAGATAGACAAAGGAAAGGTCAGGGAAACCATATGAAGCATCAGGCCCGCAGCTCTCAGATACATTTCTAGGCCCAAGTACCCCATGTTAGGACCCAGACTTTCTGACCCCTGGCAGCCCCTTTATACCCTGCATGTGTGTCACATCCTGCATTCAGCATGCAGGTTCCTGGAATTTCTGCCTGAAGGTTTTGCCCCAGTGCCCTGTAGCCTCTGCTGAACATTCCTCGCTTTAATGAGGCCTGCTTAATAAGGGAGCCGAGCTACGCCCTTCATTCCAAGCTTCCACATTGAAGTCTTGACCTTGCACCAGCGGAATCGTGCTTCCTGCTTCACTCCCAGAAATACTTCCTGAATTGCCATAGACTTTCCTCTGAACCCTCCATTGAACTTCTGGGCATTTTCTACTGATCTACTGGTACCTCTGTTGTCACCTGTGCCCCTATCTTGGATCCCTTGTGTACCAGACCCCTAACTGGACTTTGACTTCACATATCTGTGTTTATTGTATTATTGGTTTATTCCGTGTCTGCCCTTCCTATGTACTGTTAGTTTCCCCCTATGTATTATTGCTTCTCTCACCCCTTCTAGTATTCCATTCTCATCTTACTATTCCTTGTTTCTCCTCCCTTCTAGATACTCCAATAATCAGTTCTCCCACTCCCACTACTCTCAGCCCTCCTTTTCTTGAGATTTACTCTAGTTTATTCCCTCTCGTCCAGCCTCCTCCATGGTTTTGGTTCCTGTCTATTATACTTTTGCTTTAGTTGTTCAGTAATTTCAATGCTGCTGAGTTGCGTTGAATTACACCGTATTTTGTCATTTCGCCTCTATTTTGTGAATAGACGGATTGCTCCAAAATTGTAGATATGGTGAAGTCAATTTCAGGCCGATTTGGAAGTCAATGAATAACCCCTTACGTGTTTATGGATACATTTTGAAGCTGGAGAGTCTGTTTAATCAGATATATTGACTATATGAGGGTCTGACCCCACCGCCCCCCCACGCTGCTCAGTTTAAGGTGCACTTTGCTGCTGGCATTTTGTGAGTCCTTCATTATCACCTTTTATAATATTCTTCCTGTGGTTTACAAGAAGAGGTAGGTGTGTGTGTTTGTGTTTCTAGGTGTTAGGAACTATGAAAGGTGTTACCTCAAAATTTCCACTCGGCTTCTAGAATTTGGCAAGTGGAAATTAAGTGAGGGCGAGTGGGAATGCAGACGCAGGTAGCACAACAAATTATTTCATGCAGCCTGAGCTGCATATTCAGGCAGTGGCAGTGCTTTTCTGTTTTTAGGCCTACTGGCCAGGGGAATACAAGATGGCGGCCAGCCCCCTCTGATGACATCAAAGAGGGTGTGCTAGACGTCTGCCCTGTCCTGACGGTTCTCATCTGATCCCTCGCTCTGCTCACACTGGGGGTCTGGAGATCTGATGTCTGGGTATGTCTGCATCTGGGGATCTGATGTCTGGGTGTGTCTGCATCTGGGGATCTGATGTCTGGGTATGCCTGCATCTGGGGGTCTGATGTCTGGGTATGCCTGCATCTGGGGGTCTGAGGTCTGGGTATGCCTGCATCTGGGGGTCTGAGGTCTGAGTATGCCGGCATCTGGGGGACTGAGGTCTGGGTATGCCTGCATCTGGGGGTCTGATTTCCAGGTATGCCTGCATCTGGGGGTCTGACTTCCAGGTATGCCTGCATCTGGGGGTCTGATATCTGGGTATGCCTGCATCTGGGGGTCTGAGGTCTGGGTATGCCTGCATCTGGGGGTCTGAAGTCTGGGTATGCCTGCATCTGGGGGTCTGAGGTCTGGGTATGCCTGCATCTGGGGGTCTGAAGTCTGGGTATGCCTGCATCTGGGGGTCTGAGGTCTGGGTATACCTGCATCTGGGGGTCTGAAGTCTGGGTATGCCTGCATCTGGGGGTCTGCTTTCCAGGTACCAGCATCTGGGGTCTGACTTCCAGGTATGCTTGCATCTGGGTTCTGATTTCCATGTCTGTCTGCATCTGGGGTCTGATTTCAAGGTATGCCTGCATCTGGGGTCTGATTTCCGGGTATGCCTGCATCTGGGGTCTGGGTATGCCTGCATCTGGGGGTCTGAGGTCTGGGTATGCCTGCATCTGGGGGTCTGATTTCCAGGTATGCCTGCATCTGGGGTCTGATTTCCAGGTATGCCTGTATCTGGGGTCTGGGTATGCCTGCATCTGGAGTCTGGATATGCCTGCATCTGGGGTCTGGGTATGCCTGCATCTGGGGTCTGATTTTCAGGTCTGTCTGCATCTGGGGTCTGATTTCCAGGTCTGTCTGTATCTGGGGTCTGATTTCAAGGTATTCCTGCATCTGGGGTCTGATTTCCAGGTATGCCTGCATCTGGGGTCTGATTTCCTGGTATGCCTGCATCTGGGGTCTGAGGTCTGGTATGCCTGCATCTGGGGTCTGAGTATGCCTGCATCTGGGGTCTGGGTATGCCTGCATCTGGGGGTCTGAGGTCGGGGTATGCCTGCATCTGGGGGTGTGATTTCCAGGTATGCCTGCATCTGGGGTCTGATTTCCAGGTATGCTTGCATCTGGGGTCTGAGGTCTGGTTATGCCTGCATCTGGAGTCTGAGGTCTGGGTATGCCTGCATCTGGGGGTCTGAGGTCTGGGTATGCCTGCATCTGGGGTCTGAGGTCTGGGTATGCCTGCATCGGAGGTCTGGATATGCCTGCATCTGGGGTCTGGGTATGCCTGCATCTGGGGTCTGATGTCTGGGTATGCCTGCATCTGAGGTCTGGGTATGCCTGCATCTGGCGTCTGAGGTCTGGGTATGCCTGCATCTGGGGTCTGAGGTCCGGGTATGCCTGCATCTGGAGTCTGGGTATGCCTGCATCTGGAGTCTGGGTATGCCTGCATCTGGAGTCTGGGTATGCCTGCATCTGGGGTCTGGGTATGCCTGCATCTGGGGTCTGGGTATGCCTGCATCTGAGGTCTGGGTATGCCTGCATCTGGGGTCTGAGGTCTGGGTATGCCTGTATCTGGGGTCTGGGTATGCCTGCATCTGGAGTCTGGATATGCCTGCATCTGGGGTCTGGGTATGCCTGCATCTGGGGTCTGATTTCCAGGTCTGTCTGCATCTGGGGTCTGATTTCCAGGTCTGTCTGCATCTGGGGTCTGATTTCAAGGTATGCCTGCATCTGGGGTCTGATTTCCGGGTATGCCTGCATCTGGGGTCTGATTTCCAGGTATGCCTGCATCTGGGGTCTGAGGTCTGAGTATGCCTGCATCTGGGGTCTGGGTATGCCTGCATCTGGGGTCTGGGTATGCCTGCATCTGGGGTCTGAGGTCTGGGTATGCCTGCATCTGGGGGTCTGAGGTCTGGGTATGCCTGCATCTGGGGGTCTGAGGTCTGGGTATGCCTGCATCTGGGGGTCTGATTTCCAGGTATGCCTGCATCTGGGGTCTGGGTATGCCTGCATCTGGGGTCTGGGTATGCCTGCATCTGGGGTCTGATTTCCAGGTCTGTCTGCATCTGAGGTCTGATTTCCAGGTCTGTCTGCATCTGGGGTCTGATTTCAAGGTATGCCTGCATCTGGGGTCTGATTTCCGGGTATGCCTGCATCTGGGATCTGATTTCCGGTTTTGCCTGCATCTGGGGTCTGAGGTCTGGGTATGCCTGCATCTGGGGTCTGGGTATGCCTGCATCTGGGGTCTGGGTATGCCTGCATCTGGGGGTCTGGGGTCTGGGTATGCCTGCATCTGGGGGTCTGATTTCCAGGTATGCCTGCATCTGGGGGTCTGATTTCCAGTTATGCCTGCATCTGGAGTCTGATTTCCAGGTATGCTTGCATCTGGGGTCTGAGGTCTGGGTATGCCTGCATCTGGGGTCTGAGGTCTGGGTATGCCTGCATCTGGGGGTCTGAGGTCTGGGTATGCCTGCATCTGGGGGTCTGAAGTCTGGGTATGCCTGCATCTGGGGGTCTGAGGTCTGGGTATGCCTGCATCTGGGGTCTGAGGTCTGGGTATGCCTGCATCTTGGGGTCTGAAGTCTGGGTATGCCTGCATCTTGGGGTCTGACTTCCAGGTATGCCTGCATCTAGGGTCTGACTTCCAGGTATGCCTGCATCTAGGGTCTGACTTTCAGGTATGCCTGCAATCTGGGGTCTGATTTCCAGGTCTGTCTGCATCTGAGGTCTGAGTTCAAGGTATGCCTGCATCTGGGGTCTGATTTCCAGGTATGCTTGCATCTGGGGTCTGAGGTCTGGGTATGCCTGCATCTGGGGTCTGAGGTCTGGGTATGCCTGCATCTGGGGTCTGGGTATGCCTGCATCTGGGGGTCTGATTTCCAGGTATGCCTGCATCTGGGGTCTGATTTCCAGGTATGCCTGCATCTGGGGTCTGGGTATGCCTGCATCTGGGGTCTGGGTATGCCTGCATCTGGGGTCTGATTTCCAGGTCTGTCTGCATCTAGGGTCTGATTTCCAGGTCTGTCTGCATCTGGGGTCTGATTTCAAGGTATGCCTGTATCTGGGGTCTGATTTCCGGGTATGCCTGCATCTAGGGTCTGATTTCTGGGTATGCCTGCATCTGGGGTCTGAGGTCTGGGTATGCCTGCATCTGGGGTCTGGGTATGCCTGCATCTGGGGTCTGGGTATGCCTGCATCTGGGGTTCTGAGGTCTGGGTATGCCTGCATCTGGAGGTCTGAGGTCTGGGTATGCCTGCATCTGGGGGTCTGATTTCCAGGTATGCCTGCATCTGGGGGTCTGATTTCCAGGTATGCCTGCATCTGGGGTCTGATTTCCAGGTATGCTTGCATCTGGGGTCTGAGGTCTGGGTATGCCTGCATCTGGGGTCTGAGGTCTGGGTATGCCTGCATCTGGGGGTCTGAGGTCTGGGTATGCCTGCATCTGGGGGTCTGAAGTCTGGGTATGCCTGCATCTGGGGGTCTGAGGTCTGGGTATGCCTGCATCTGGGGGTCTGAAGTCTGGGTATGCCTGCATCTGGGGGTCTGAAGTCTGGGTATGCCTGCATCTGGGGGTCTGAGGTCTGGGTATGCCTGCATCTTGGGGTCTGAAGTCTGGGTATGCCTGCATCTTGGGGTCTGACTTCCAGGTATGCCTGCATCTAGGGTCTGACTTCCAGGTATGCCTGCATCTAGGGTCTGACTTTCAGGTATGCCTGCATCTGGGGTCTGATTTCCAGGTCTGTCTGCATCTGGGGTCTGATTTCAAGGTATGCCTGCATCTGGGGTCTGATTTCCAGGTATGCCTGCATCTGGGGTCTGATTTCCGGGTATGCCTGCATCTGGGGTCTGAGGTCTGGGTATGCCTGCATCTGGAGTCTGGGTATGCCTGCATATGGGGGTCTGATTTCCAGGTATGCCTGCATCTGGGGTCTGGGTATGCCTGCATCTGGAGTCTGGGTATGCCTGCATCTGGGGTCTGGGTATGCTGCATCTGGGGTCTGATTTCCAGGTCTGTCTGCATCTAGGGTCTGATTTCCAGGTCTGTCTGCATCTGGGGTCTGATTTCAAGGTATGCCTGTATCTGGGGTCTGATTTCCGGGTATGCCTGCATCTAGGGTCTGATTTTCTGGGTATGCCTGCATCTGGGGTCTGAGGTCTGGTATGCCTGCATCTGGGGTCTGGGTATGCCTGCATCTGGGGTCTGGGTATGCCTGCATCTGGGGTTCTGAGGTCTGGGTATGCCTGCATCTGGAGGTCTGAGGTCTGGGTTTGCCTGCATCTGGGAGTCTGATTTCCAGGTATGCCTGCATCTGGGGGTCTGATTTCCAGGTATGCCTGCATCTGGGGTCTGGGTATGCCTGCATCTGGGGTCTGGGTATGCCTGCATCAGGGGTCTGGGTATGCCTGCATCTGGGGTCTGATTTCCAGGTCTGTCTGCATCTGGGGTCTGATTTCAAGGTCTGTCTGCATCTGGGGTCTGATTTCAAGGTATGCCTGCATCTGGGGAATGATTTCCGGGTATGCCTGCATCTGGGATCTGATTTCCGGGTATGCCTGCATCTGGGGTCTGAGGTCTGGGTATGCCTGCATCTGGGGTCTGGGTTTGCCTGCATCTGGGGTCTGGGTATGCCTGCATCTGTGGGTCTGATTTCCAGGTATGCCTGCATCTGGGGGTCTGATTTCCAGGTATACCTGCATTTGGGGTCTGATTTCCATGTATGCCTGCATCTGGGGTCTGAGGTCTGGGTATGCCTGCATCTGGGGTCTGAGGTCTGGGTATGCCTGTATCTGGGGTCTGAGGTCTGGGTATGCCTGCATCTGGGGTCTGAGGTCTGGGTATGCCTGCATCGGAGGTCTGGATATGCCTGCACCTGGGGTCTGGGTATGCCTGCATAAGGGGTCTGATGTCTGGTTATGCCTGCATCTGAGGTCTGGTTATGCCTGCATCTGCGGTCTGAGGTCTGAGTATGCCTGCATCTGGGGTCTGGGTATGCCTGAGTCTGAGGTCTGGGTATGCCTGTGTCTGGGGTCTGGGTATGCCTGCGTCTGGGGTCTGGGTATGCCTGCGTCTGGGGTCTGGGTATGCCTGCATCTGGGTATGCCTGCGTCTGGGGTCTGGATATGCCTGCGTCTGATGTCTGAGGTCTGGGTATGCCTGCATCTGGGGTCTGGGGTCTGGGTATGCCTGCATCTGGGGTCTGAGGTCTGGGTATGTCTGCATCTGGGGTCTGAGGTCTGGGTATGCCTGCATCTGGGGTCTGAGGTCTGGATATGCCTGCATCTTGGGTCTGAGGTCTGGGTATGCCTGCATCTGGGGGTCTGAGGTCTGAGTATGCCTGCATCTGGGGTCTGTATATGCCTGCGTCTGGGGTCTGGGTATGCCTGCATCTGGGGTCTGGGTATGCCTGCGTCTGGGGTCTGAGGTCTGGTTATGCCTGCATCCGGGGTCTGAGGTCTGGTTATGCCTGCATCCGGGGTCTGAGGTCTGGGTATGCCTGCATCTGGGGTCTGGGTATGCCTGCATCTGAGGTCTGGGTATGCCTGCATCTGGGGTCTGGGTATGCCTGCATCTGGGTATGCCTGCGTCTGGGGTCTGGGTATGCCTGCATCTGATGTCTGAGGTCTGGATATGCCTGCATCTGGGGTCTGAGGTTTGGGTATGCCTGCATCTGGGGTCTGAGGTCTGGGTATGCCTGCATCTGGGGTCTGAGGTCTGGGTATGCCTGCATCTGGGGTCTGTTTATGCCTGCATCTGGGGTCTGGTTATGCCGGGATCTGGGTATGCCTGCATCTGGGGTCTGGGTATGCCTGCATCTGGGATCTGATGTCTGGGTATGCCTGCATCTGGGGTCTGATGTCTGGGTATGCCTGCATCTGGGGTCTGATGTCTGGGTATGTGTAACGGGTGCTGTAGCGCTTCCACAAGAGTAGCGAGGTTGGGATCTTTTTGGACAGAAATATCTGCTTGATATTAGCACAATAACGGTAAATACAGACTTATTCTCCAAAACCAAGCAGTACAAAAGCAGAACTGATTTGCATCTAAGTTCAAATGGTTTTGTGACCAAAAGCCAAGTTAGTGCACCTTCAGAAACACCAATCAATACAGAAGTCTGTAATACTTGAGTAGGAGCAAGGAGACGGTTATCTTATATCAATGTTTGACAGTTGATGAATCGTGCAGGTTGCAGGGCAGTCAACAAACTAACAGACTTAATGTTTTCTGTAGCGTACAAACGGGTAAGAAGTACCTTGCAATTATCAGGGGTGGCTGACACACATATGGGTATACGGCTGGTACAGACCTGGGTATACTTGGCGGTTTGAGCACAATGATCATATGCAGAAAATAAACAGTATATCTCTACCGTGGTTTGCACAGATATACTTAGCAATGAATCATGAACCTTGGGCCTTAACCAGTACCCTAATGAGGCCACAAATGATACCCCAGAGCGAGATGGGAATGATCCCAGGTAGCGAGTGAAACCCCCAGCGGCAAACATGGGGTTAATCCACCAACGTTCACTCAATGCTAGCAACTGCTAATGGTAGATACAAGAGAATTGTCAGATACAAGCCGGGTCAAAATCAGGAGCAGGAATCATAGACAGAAACAGGTTGGCAACTTAAACAGCAATCAGAATAAACAAGCGATGCGATAACTGAACTCCACGTCAGGGCGACGAGGCAACTCCTTGCGCCCTGCTTTAAACCCGGCGGCTCCTCGTGACCACACCAGACCCGCCCCCTCAGATGCCGCTCGGCCATTACAAGGTGCTGGCACTCGACCAGCCAGTGGCAAAGAACCATGCCCAGATCTCCCAGGAAGCGCAGCAGGGGCTGAGGATGTAACAGTATGCCTGCATCTGGGGTCTGAGGTCTGGGTATGCTCGCTTCTGGGGTCTGCTTTCTGGGTATGCCCGCAGCTGGGTTTTAATTTTTGGGTATGCCCGTAGCTGGGGTCTGATTTCTGGGTATGCCCGCAGCTGGGGTCTGATTTCTTTATATGCCCGCAGCTGGGGTCTGATTTCTGCGCATGCCCGCAGCTGGGGTCTAGAGATTAACTATCTGAAGGGAACGATGTGGGAGTTAAGGTTAGAGGGTAATTTTATATGAGGGAAAGTTGGTAAAGGGGATTCAGGAGGATGTAAACGTTACAGTGTATAACAGTTCTGTTAATGTTTGTAACAGATCTCAGCACCCTGACTGGGTCGCATCTGTCAATCATTTCTTGCTGTACCCCACCCCCCTTGTGTTCTCCCCAGCAGGCCTTCATGCCTTCCTCCAGTTCTCAGATGAAGCTTAATGACCGGAAAATAGAGTGTACCGGCAATGGAAGGGTTAAAAGATCAATTCCCCATAAAGTAAAGATATGAGCAGCGTTGCCCTTATTTCTGCGTAAAAAGGAAATGAAAGAGCTAATTCCTCCTCGGAGACGATCAGACATAAACCACAACCTCGCATGGTGGAAGTGAATGGACGCGCGCGACCGTCAGAGAGCTTGCTGAATCCTGGCAGCCGCTCAGTGTATCGACAATAGAATGACACAATAAAAGCCAGAACACACAACAGAGAATCTGACCGGTGATTAGCAAAGTGTCCTATACCTATATCACCTCAGAGAGAGCAGCAATCCCAGGGCCAGATTCCAACAGCTACGTTATGACCTTAAAAGCGTTACACCTTTAATGTCTGCATTCCCACCAAGC
>RXON01003215.1:0-61062 GCA_009667805.1 Leptobrachium leishanense
CTATACCCTATTCCATACCTCTGTCTGGTGTTACCCCTTATTCATATACTGTCTGGTTATTTGTCTGTTTAGTATCACCGACCATTCAAGGATCGGAAGGGTAGAGAGCGGTCTGCGTAAAGGGACCACACTTTTGGTTATCAAGGGGATCCGTGACACTTCCAGCCATTCTTGCAGAAATAAGAATGACCACCCATTCTGTCACTGACCTTTCACCCTTTGAAGTTCTCATGGGAAGACCCTTTCCTACCCCATGGATTCCTAAGCAAGGTCCCCTGGTAATGTTACCAGGTGATCTGGATGAATTTAGAGAAGCATATGTTACTCAATTGCTTAAAACATTGCATGATTTCCATAGAACGGTCTCCTGCTCTTTTCCGCCTCTCTCCACAGATCCTACTCACCATTTTGTTCCAGGAGATCGAGTGCTCGTGAAGGCCCTGCATCGTCACAAAACCATTGATCCACCATATGGAGAGCCGACTACCGTCCTTGCTGTGACCAGAACCGCCGTGCTGACTGATGAATCACCTTCCTGGATCCATGCATCAAGGATAAAGAAAGCGCCATTCATCCCTGATGACTTCATACGGTCTGAACCAACTTTCCATATACTGGGCCAGAACTCTGTCAAGAATTCATCCTTGACTTTTATATACTTTGCACTAGCATTTTTACCATCTCATTTGCACTTTATTCATTTGCACTTTATATTAGCACTTTAAATGCCTCCCTGTACATGAATAGGTACTGTTCTTCTCTTTTTTCACCTTCTAACAGAAGGCATACTATTTGTACTTAGGTCCCTTTTTGACCACATTAGAACAAGCTTGTACTGACCACTCACTTAAGAGTCTGCGCCACTTGGACCCCCCCTCGTCTCTGATGACTTCATTCCTGATCCACCTATGACCTCAACCCCAGACGTGGAATCGATGACCCCTGCTTCTAGATGACCTCCTCCTGTGATGTACGCCACTGATGAATCTGGAGTGTGGGCCACAGCAGTTGTAAGCCCCTGCTAACCTGTTGGCTGGTTTCCCAGCTGAAGAATTGTTTTCCCCCCAATTTATTTTTTTTATGCCTCTTAACTGTCCTACTCAACCTGAAGAGTAGTACCTGTTTGTCCTCATTTACACGAACTGTTTATTTTTTGATGAACTTTCCTTTTTCACAAAGTAATACATATTGTATTTACTCTGATTTTACACTTGCAGTGTCTATTGCTAGAACTACTACCAAGATGTTTTGCTCTTTTTCCAAGAACTGTTGTATTTTTTTTTGGTTCACTTTTAATCATTATGATTTATTTCATAATACTTTCTGGTAGTTCATGTTACTATCACAGATGTTTCTGGGAAGATATTGTAGGTCCCCACAATATCTCCTTTGCTCGTCCCCCAGTTCTTAATATGCGTTTGAAAAGAGACTTGCATCGACCTAATAACTATGCATATGCTGCTCAGACTATATATGAACTTTCAGGTTTCAACAAGTCCTGCTGGATATGTATGGCCAAACCAACTAGTTCTAAATATGGTATACCGTATGAAGGAGTTGCTTTGAATCTAAGTCTTTTTGATGATGATTTGTTTACATTGCCTACTTTCTCTAAAACTACTAACAATCCAGGTGCCACTTTTATACGTGCTCCCCTCTTACAGGAACATCGTGGTACTGCAGTGATACGAATGAGATTTAACATTACTGGTAGAATGCCTTCACCAGAACCTAACAGAAAGGAACCTCCTTGCCAGGTTATAATGGATCATATGTATGTCCCTAATAATTCTGAGATGAATCTACAAGCCACTTTTCGTGTCCTAATACCTAGAACTTATGTTGGTGAATGTGTTTTGGGTCTTATTGGTCCATCTCATACTATTCACCCTTATGTTCCGTCTGGTATGCGCATTGACCTACATAACACTGTACATCGCTCTCGTCGCTCCTCCATATCTGTCAAAACCTCTGAGGCAGAGCGATTTGGTGGAATCTTGCTACCTGCATATGGTGTTGCTCGTTTTATTCTAAAATGAACCTTTTGTTGACTTAGTGATGACTTGTTTAATCACCTACACATGCTCTAGCAGTTCTTTCTGCTGAGCAACGTCAGATTAGAGATGCAGTAATTCAGAATCGTATGGCCCTTGATTATTTGTTAATGAAGGAGGGTGGTGTATGTGGTCTTCTTAATTTGACCCATTGTTGTTTTCACATTGATGACATTCAGGTGAAGTTTCTCAAGATATACATGATATTGAGGAAATTCAAACCCAACTCAGGAAAGTATCAAGTCCCTTAGATGGATTTGATGGACCTTTGGCTTTAGTTCTATTTTTGGTAGCCTAGGTTCAACTATTTTACATGGTTTAATGTATCTCGTTATTAGACATGTGCATTCGTTTTAGTACTAAAACGATTTAGTCCGAATTTTGGGATAATTTAGTTTTCGTATGACTCAAGAGAAACGAAACTGCTCAGTACAAAAAATGAAAGAAAACTAAAAATAAAATGCACTACATTTTAGTTTCAGTCCTTTTTGTGATATTACATTGATGAGTGAAGGAGACCAGCAATGAAGAGCGCAACATCCGAAGTTCTGCACCCTCCACATGCCAATGCAGTAGGATGTTCTATACAGAGGGGCATTAATTAATTCAGGAGGATGTTCTATATATTATACAGAGAGGGGTATTAATTAATGCAGGTGGATGTTGTATACATTATACAGAGAGGGGTATTAATTAATGCAGGAGGATGTTCTAAAACATATACAGAGAGGAGCGGTTTTTTTTTTAGCCCTTTAAATCCAGTGGCTGTGAGCGCTGAGATCGGCTGCTTGTTAAATTATCTCTCAGTGCAATCAGGATTATTCAGAGAGCGTGAAAAGCAGGAGAATGACTGGAGAATGAAAAATTCTAGGTCAGAATAGCCAAACCAGAAAAATTCTCCCTTTCATCTCACTTTCCAAATCGGCTATTTTGACCTAGAATTTCTCATTCTCCAGTCATTCTCCTGCTTTTCACGCTCTCTGAATAACCGTGAATGTATCAGGCTCAGCTGTTACAGTAACTGACTGTAACAGCGCTCAGAGTTTCAGTAAAACAAGGAAATAATATTGTTCTAACCGCTTATATATAAAAATTATTTACTAGTTTTACTGAAACTCTGAGCGCTGTGATGAGCAGCAGTCAGTTACTGTAACAGCTTTGCCTGACACGGGGCAGTATTACAATGTTGGTGCTAACTTAACCAGAGCTGTTGTAAACTAAAAACCTACATAGGCTATAATGGCTCTGGGAAGTTTACAACAGCTCTGGTTATGTTAGCACCAACTATGTAATATGGCCCATATTGTGCTGAGAGTGAGAGATACTGTAACAAGCAGCGATCTCAGCCCTCTGAGGAGCCACCACAATAATAATTGTATCCACTGGTTTTCGGACGAATGAAATTAGTTTTCATACTAAAGAACTGAAAACGAATTTCTTTAGCAACTAAATAAATTGCATTTTAGTACTAATCCATTAGTTCAAAACGAAATTTTGTGCTGTGCACATGTCTACTCGTTATGATTATTCTTGTTATTGCCATTTTTTACAAATTGTTGATGCTATGCCTTGAGAAATGTTGCGTTTCTAAATCACCTATGATGCCAGCCTATCCTATACTTCCACCCCCACCTACTTTGATTCCTTTTCAACGTTCCCCTCTTATGAGTAATTACTAATCTCTCTTTTTTTATTTCTACGTATTAGAATGATTTATATGTATAATGTGATGACAATGTAACCCCACTTGTAATAGGTTCACTAGTTTAGTTTAGTTTACTTTTCTTTTTAATTAGTGATCACGTGATTCATGATCAAAAGACGGATTGAAAGGGATTGAAATATGGTAGATAATTCATTGAATTCATATTTCTATATTCTAGTAATATTTGATATCTATATAAATATATAGGGCCAGATTGACTGCTCAGCAAATGCCTGATCATGAGGTAATGCTGAAGTATGGTCTTTTTCTTGGTTTCCTGTTTTTAAGGAGTGCAGATGTTCTATTCAATTTCATTTCCTCTAGAAACTAAAGGCTGACCAGCCGAGAGGAAGGGAAGGATACACATGGTCCATGGTCAATTGTTTAAATACATCCTATGGAACATTCCTATTCCTAGAATAGGATATAGCTGTGATGTCAATTTAGGCGTGCCTACTAGGCTAGTACAGGAAATGTTTGTGTAAGTCTAGGTACTGCCCAAAGTAGGAAAAACACCTCTTCCTATAATGCTGACGTATCGGTTTGTAATTCATGAATTTGTGACGCTCCATATGTTTGACAAAACTACTGGGTGTATGAAATTTTGCTCCAGAGTAAAGAAATAACTTGAGAAAGCACTTGTGTCCTGGTCTTCTATTATTCTCACTCGAGTTGTTTTCTGTATGGTCACTGGGTCTGGTGACAAAGCAGCTATCTCTCATCACTGGACCGTGGCCATTCCTGTGATGCTTGCAGTATCCATATCAATAGTTACTATGGTATAACGGAATATTCCAGATATAATAGTTACTATGAGATAACAGAATATTCCGGATATAACAGTTACTATGGGATAATAGAATATTCCGGATATAATAGTTACTATGTTAAAACGGAATATTCCAGATATAATAGTTACTATGGGATAACAGAATATTCTGGATATAATAGTTACTATGTGATGACAGAATATTCCGGATATAATAGTTACTATGAGATGACAGAATATTTTGGATATAATAGTTACTATGGGATAACAGAATATTCCGGATATAATAGTTACTATGGGATAACAGAATATTCCGGATATAATAGTTACTATGGGATAACAGAATATTCCGGATATAATAGTTACTTTGGGATAACAGAATATTCCGGATATAATAGTTACTACGGGATAACAGAATATTTCGGATATAATAGTTACTATGGGATAACAGAATATTCCGGATATAATAGTTACTATGGGATAACAGAATATTCCGGATATAATAGTTACTATGAGATAACAGAATATTCTGGATATAATAGTTACTATGTGATAACAGAATATTCCGGATATAATAGTTTCTATTGGGATAACAGAATATTCTGGATATAATAGTTACTATGGGATAATAGAATATTCCGGATATAATAGTTACTATGTGATGACAGAATATTCCGGATATAATAGTTACTACGGGATAACAGAATATTCCGGATATAATAGTTACTATGGGATAACAGAATATTCCGGATATAATAGTTACTATGTGATGACAGAATATTCCGGATATAATAGTTACTATGGGATAACAGAATATTCCGGATATAATAGTTACTATGGGATAACAGACTATTCCGTATATAATAGTTACTATGTGATGACAGAATATTCCGGATATAATAGTTACTATGGGATAACAGAATATTCTGGATATAATAGTTACTATGTGATGACAGAATATTCCGGATATAATAGTTACTATGGGATAACAGAATATTCGTATATAATAGTTACTATGTGATGACAGAATATTCCGGATATAATAGTTACTATGGGATAACAGAATATTCCGGATATAATAGTTACTATGTGATGACAGAATATTCGGATATAATAGTTACTATGAGATAACAGATTATTCCGGATATAATAGTTACTATGGTATAACGGAATATTCCAGATATAATAGTTACTATGACATAACAGAATATTCCGGATATAACAGTTACTATGGGATAATAGAATATTCCGGATATAATAGTTACTATGGTATAACGGAATATTCCATATATAATAGTTACTATGGGATAACAGAATATTCCGGATATAATAGTTACTATGTGATGACAGAATATTCCGGATATAATAGTTACTATGAGATGACAGAATATTTTAGATATAATAGTTACTATGGGATAACAGAATATTCCGGATATAATAGTTACTATGTGATGACAGAATATTCCGGATATAATAGTTACTATGGTATAACGGAATATTCCAGATATAATAGTTACTATGGGATAACAGAATATTCCGGATATAATAGTTACTATGGGATAACAGAATATTCGACTTATTATAGTTACTATGGGATAACAGAATATTCCGGATATAATAGTTACTATGGGATAACAGAATATTCCAGTTATAATAGTTACTATGAGATAACAGAATATTCCGGATATAATAGTTACTATGAGATAACAGAATATTCCGGATATAATAGTTACTATGGGATAACAGAATATTCCGGATATAATAGTTACTATGGGATAACGGAATATTCCGGTTATAATAGTTACTATGGGATAACAGAATATTCCGGATATAATAGTTACTATGAGATAACAGAATATTCCGGATATAATAGTTACTATGGGATAACAGAATTTTCCGGATATAATAGTTACTATGGGATAACAGAATATTCCGGATATAATAGTTACTATGAGATAACAGATTATTCCGGATATAATAGTTACTATGAGATAAGAGAATATTTCGGATATAATTGTTACTATGGGATAACAGAATATTCTGGATATAATAGTTACTATGGGATAACAGAATATTCCGGATATAATAGTCACTATGGGATAACAGAATATTCCGGATATAATAGTTACTATGAGATAACATAATATTCCGTATATAATAGTTACTATGTGATGACAGAATATTCCGGATATAATAGTTACTATGGGATAACAGAATATTCCGGATATAATAGTTACTATGGGATAATAGAATATTCTGGATATAATAGTTACTATGAGATAACAGAATATTCCGGATATAACAGTTACTTACTATGGGATAATAGAATATTCCGGATATAATAGTTACTATGGTATAACGGAATATTCCAGATATAATAGTTACTATGGGATAACAGAATATTCAGGATATAATAGTTACTATGAGATGACAGAATATTCCAGATATAATAGTTACTATGGGATAACAGAATATTCCGGATATAATAGTTACTATGGGATAACAGAATATTCCGGATATAATAGTTACTATGGGATAACAGAATATTCCGGATATAATAGTTACTACGGGAGAACAGAATATTCCGGATATAATAGTTACTACGGGATAACAGAATATTCCGGATATAATAGTTACTATGGGATAACAGAATATTCCGGATATAATAGTTACTGTGTGATGACAGAATATTCCGGATATAATAGTTACTATGGGATAACAGAATATTCCGGATATAATAGTTACTATGGGATAACAGAATATTCCGGATATAATAGTTACTATGAGATAACAGAATATTCTGGATATAATAGTTACTATGTGATAACAGAATATTCCGGATATAATAGTTTCTATGGGATAACAGAATATTCTGGATATAATAGTTACTATGGGATAATAGAATATTCCGGATATAATAGTTACTATGTGATGACAGAATATTCCGGATATAACAGTTACTATGGGATAATAGAATATTCCGGATATAATAGTTACTATGGTATAACGGAATATTCCAGATATAATAGTTACTATGAGATAACAGAATATTCCGGATATAACAGTTACTATGGGATAATAGAATATTCCGGATATAATAGTTACTATGGTATAACGGAATATTCCAGATATAATAGTTACTATGGGATAACAGAATATTCCGGATATAATAGTTACTATGTGATGACAGAATATTCCGGATATAATAGTTACTATGTGATAACAGAATATTCCGGATATAATTGTTACTATGTGATAACAGAATATTCCGGATATAATAGTTACTATTGGTTAACAGAATATTCCGGATATAATAGTTACTATGGGATAACAGAATATTCCGGATATAATAGTTACTATGAGATAACAGAATATTCCGGATATAATAGTTACTATGGGATTACAGAATATTTCGGATATAATAGTTACTATGAGATAACAGAATATTCCGGATATAATAGTCACTATGGGATAACAGAATATTCCGGATATAATTGTCACTATGGGATAACAGAATATTCCGGATATAATGGTTACTATGTGATAACAGAATATTCCGGATATAATAGTTACTATGTGATAACAGAATATTCCGGATATAATAGTTACTATGTGATAACAGAATATTTTGGATATAATAGTTACTATGGGATAACGGAATATTCCGGATATAATAGTTACTATGGGATAACGGAATATTAGGGATATAATAGTTACTATTGTGCCTTGAGAAATGTTGCGTTTCTAACTCACCTATGATGCCAGCCTATCCTATACTTCCACCCCCACCTACTTTGATTCCTCTTCAACGTTCCACTATTATGAGTAATTACTAACCTCTCTTTTTCTTTTTTTTATTTCTACGTATTGGAATGATTTATATGTATAATATGATGACAATGTAACCCCACTTGTAATAGGTTCACCAGTTTAGTTTAGTTTTCTTTTTTAATTAATGATCACATGATTCGTGATCAAAAGACGGATTGAAAGGAATTTTGAAATATGGTAGCTAATTCACTGTATACATATTTCTATATTCTAGTAATATTTGATAGCTATATAAATATAAAGGCCTGATTGACTGCTCAGCAAATAACTAATGTGTTCATGAGGTAATGCTGAGTCTGGTCTTTCTCTTGGCTTCCTGTTTTTTATTAAGGAGTGCAAATTTTCTATTCAACTCCTCTTCCTCTTGAAACTAGAGAGGCTGGCTGGCCGAGAGGAAGGGAGGGATACACATGGTTATTGTTCATATATCCTATGGAACATTCTTATTTCAAGAACAGGATATAGCTGTGACGTCAATTTAGGCGTGCCTACTAGGCAAGGACAGGAAATGTTTGTGTAAGTCTAGATACTGCCCAAAGTAGAAAAAACATGTTTCTTATATTACTGACGTATTGATTCTTTTTTGGTTTGTAATCCATGAATTTGTGACACTCCTATTTTTGACAAAACTACTGAATGTTTGTAATTTTGCCCAAGAGTAATAAGAAACACCCAAGACAGATTTTGTGTCCTGGTCTTTTATTCTCACTCGAGTTGTTTTCTGTATGGTCACTGGGTCTGGTGACAAAGCAGCTATCTCTATCATCACTGGACCGTGGCCATTCCTGTGATGCTTGCAGAATACATATCAATTTGGTATCAGAAGTGCGGATTTGAACTAATCAACTTATCTTGGTGAGTATGGGTTACATATTTATTTTATTAATATTTATTGAACCTAATATTCATCATAGGCAACTTGCTTGTTCAAATTTTCGAACTCGCATTATTTGATTTGATAGTGCAAGAGTTTCTTTTGAATGATTTGATTGTTTAAGTGATGGTGAATGAAAAATAGGATTTTTTACAATCGTCTTGGTAAAGAATAGTGATCCTTTCTCTTTGTTTCCTTGATCAATTGTTGGATGTCCCCGCTGTTAGTGACTCACATTTGAATTGTGTTGTAAAGAGTATTGTAAAGATTAATACCTTTAAGTTTCCCGCCCCAAGAATTGGGTCCCTATTTACCTGACTACTTGTTATTTCCTATTTGTGCGTTTTCTCCCTGATAGTGTAGTTAAAAAGATTTTAAATAGAATGGAGATTGCTGTTTTGTGATTTGGCTCAGTGAGAATAGAGGAAACTGTGCATTTTTGCGGCCCTTTCCATCTCACCCTTTTAATTGCGCTGGCCCTTCTCCTTCCCCCCTCCACCGCGCCTTTTTTTTGCGATATGGGTGCCAAAAAATTCTCCCATATAGATCCAAAAACAAGGGGCAAATTAGATAAGCACTTCAATAAGAAGTTAATGCCCCAAAATGGCCCTGCTGAAACGCCTGCCGATTATGTACAACGTGTTGCTGGTGGATATTTCACCACGCCCTTTATAGATTGTCTCGCTGGCTGGTCTACAGCCATGCATTCTTTTGATCCATTCCCAAATTCAGGAAGCTTCTCTTCCTATCATATGTCCATGATAAAAGGCTTATGTCTTGGCGACCAGAAAGCTTTCCCATATTTCCAACCTGACTCAAATTGGGATAGAAAATATATGAAGGAATGTGGTAAAGTGTGGATTCACTTGTCCTCTTCATATAACCCCATTTCTAAAACTCCTAAAGATGTATCATGGTCCATAGATAATCCCCCACCTTACAATTCCTCTCCTCCTGCCCTTTCACAACCTACTCCCAAACCCTCTTCCCTTTATCCCAGCCTTGACCCTAAGACTTTGGCAGCTGTGATTACAACTATTGAAACCACTACTAATCCTTTGCCTTCCCCTGAAGTCCTAACACAAAATATAGGTGTTTTAGGTGCTATCGTAGGAATACCCCATGTTGAAACAGAATCTGACACAGAACAAGATGAAACTAGCACATATGATTGGCAAAATAAAACCCCTATGTCTAAATTCAGTACATCCTCATTTGTATCCACTTCCAAACCCAACCGTGTAGGATACTCTCCCCAAATGCAATCTTTTATTGACCAATTTGAACCCCCACTTCAGAACATAATAACTAGGACCCAATCTGGCAAAACTATCATCCCCCCTGCTAGATATCACATGCCCTATTTAATTGCAGGAAATAATGTCGTTATTATGCCCCCTGATATAGGAACCTTAAATTCTATAATTAAGGGTTCTTCTAGTCCCCGAATTTCCCCGACCGCGACAACACAATATCTTAAACGGGCGACACGAGGATTGCAATTAACTCAGGAAGATTACACGTTGATCATTAACGGTGTCATGGGATATGCTGATGACACTGGTTTTGATTGGACTCGTGTTCTCTCACTTCAACCCCCCCATGCTCCTCTAATGGGTGCCCCTATTACACCCCAAAATTTGCCTTTACAAACATCGGTCCAGATTGATGATATGTGGACAGAAGTTTGTGATGAATGGACTCGTAATTATGGAGCTCGACGTTCTATGGTCGCAGCCATTGCATGCAAACAAAATGCCAAAGAATCTGAAACCGAATTCGTCCACCGGTTCCATAAGAACTGGAAGGAGGATGCCGGAATGACATTAGATGGAGATATGGGTCTCCTCTACACTCAAACTCTCATGGGTAATCTCAGAGATGATACCCAGAGAATTGCTAAACAGGTGATTGATAACTGGCCAACAGTGGTACCTATTGATCTTAATAATAGGCTCCTTGTTAAAGATTCTGCTGGTTGCTTTGACCTGCAGCATTCTAAATATATGTTAGCTGTTTTTAACAGTCCTTCAGGTCCCCCAGGTAATAATGGTCCTCGCCCTAAATGGACTTATTATCGTCCTCAACACCCCACACGTACCCCAGGTACTTGTTTCATTTGTGGTGATCCAACTCACTGGCGTAATGAATGCCCTCATAATCAAAGGTACATTGGCAATACTGCTATGAACCCCCAGCCAAGATCTCCAACAAGCAATGCTGTTACCTCTCCTAACAATGCCTGTGATCCACCTCGTCATAAGATTGATTGGCAAAACCAATCAAATGCATGATGTGGCCCAGAGGCATGCTCCATCTCATGTGTTCAGGTTTCAGAAACAGTTGACCATTTGCCCCTAGTGATCCTTAATTTGGAGGATCATAAAACCCCATTCCTTGTGGATACGGCTGCTACAAATTTGACGCTTACAATAGAGTGGTGTTTGTGGTCAATTAAACCTGCTGAGACGCCATCTTTGGGGATTAATGGAGTCCTAACAGAAACGTTTGTCACCCCACCCATTGCTATTTCTTCAAATTCTTCTCCTGCCTCTGTGTTTCATTCTTTTCATGTTCTCCCTACCTGTCCTGTTAATTTGTTAGGCAGAGATTTGCTTTCTTTGCTTGCTGTGTCTATTATCTGCATGCCATCTGGATCTTTACATGTGGATTCTCCATTCTTTTCTATTGAAGCTGCTCCCAGCACACTTCATCCCCTAACAGCCCCTCCCCTCTCTTCACCTAACACTTCCTCCCATTCCTTCTCTCTGTAACGGTTAGCCCCTGCTTGGGCCATCGTGGTGGCTTGGAACTTGAGATGAAGCCCTTAAGGCAGGTGAGTAACTGACTGGACACAAGGACAGACGGATTTCTCCAAAACCAAGGAGCACCAAAAAACAGAACAGAATTGCCACTAAGCTCCGAAGGCTTCAAGACCGACAGACAACTTAGGACACTCAGAAATACAAAGATACACTTGACAATCCGTGAAGGCAGCAGGCTGCAGGACAGTAAACAAAACAGACAGACTATACTAAAAGAGGTCCTTATAAGCGGCCTCTGAATATAATACTAAAGTAAGACAGACAAGGTACATAAAACATGAAACATACAAGAATCGTCAATCAGGCAGAGGTTGGCAACAGATCAGAAATATACGGTACCAGGGGGGAGTAGAAGGGATAGTCAAAAATAAAGCCGAGGTCAGAACCAGAAAACACTTGAACAGGAATGCTTTGCAGCAACTCAGGAAACACGAACCAGACAGAACCACCATCAAACTCCACAAACAGTCAATGAGGCTCTGTGCTGCTGGGAATATATAGGGAGTGGGTCTGTGTGATTGGGCCATGTGACCCCAGACCAGGAGATCACAACAGAACCCCAGATCAGCCCTAAACAGTACAGCCAGACACACCATAGGGGAAAAACAAACATGAAGACCCTTCACCACCAGGGGGCAAGGCCGAGACGTGACACTCTCCTCTTCACTGTGCTTTCCTTTCAGCACCTGATCTCGAATTGTGTGTACATCCGGATGTATGGGCAATTGACGAATATGATGTGGGTTCAATCTCATGCACCATATATTCGGCAAAATTAAAAGAATCTGCAACTCCTGTCTATCACAAGCAATATAATCTGTCACCTGCTAAAGTTGAAGGAATACGGGAATTCATTCACCGCTTCCTTGCTACTGGCATTCTGCATCCCATTGTAAGTTCGTACAACACGCCTGTAAATCCTGTGCCTAAAGGAGATGGATATCGCTTTACTCAGGATTTCAGATCTCTCAATGAAATCATAATTCCTATTTCTCCAATTGTACCTGACCTCCCAACCCTTCTCACCTCCATACCCCCAGACTCCACACATTTTACAGTCATAGACCTAAAAAATGCCTTTTTTTCTGTCCCAGTACATCCAGATACACAACACATTTTGGCCTTTACATTTGAAGGTAGTCAGTTTTGTTGGTCAGTTTTACCTATGGGATTTATTGACAGTCCTGCTACCTTTGCACGTGCACTGCGTGAGACTCTGTTGAGTTACAGTCCGCCGGAAGGCTCCACCTTACTACAGTATGTGGATGACCTCCTCCTTTGTAGCCCCAGCCAAGCTGCATGTCATACTGACTCTGTTGCTCTCCTCAACCATCTACACTCAGAAGGCCACAAGGTGTCCAGAAAAAAGATGCAATTTTGCTCCACCTCTGTTGAATATTTGGGTTTCGTTCTCACTCAGGGATCTCGTGTCCTCTCACCATCCCGCATTCAGAGCCTGCTCCAGCTCAAGCATCCTGCCTCCAAAACAGACATGTTGTCCTTTCTAGGGATGGTGAATTTTTGTCGTCACTGGATACCAGACTGTTCCTATTATGACTCTGTTCTTCGTGCATCTGCTGCATGCACAGCTCCGGACCAAATTGTTTGGTCTCCGGACATGGTGTCTGCCTTTGATACGTTAAAGGAACTGTTGGCTACTGCACCAGCACTGGGGCTACCGAACTATAAACTGCCTTTCCACCTCTACTGTAGGGAGGATGGGCGCACAATGGCGGCTGTTCTTGCACAGGTCCACGGGGGGGCGCTGCGTCCAACTGCATTTTTGTCAAAAGTCATGCTACCTGTTGTTCAGGGAATGCCAAATTGTCTCCGCTCCTTGGCTGCCTGTGCCATGGCTGTGGAAACAGTTCAGTCCTTAACCCTAGGTACTGACACAATTCTCCATACACAACACAATGTCTTGCATGTACTTCGTAACCTTTCTACCCAGCACATTTCTTCCCAACGTTTGTCTGGTTATGAAACTGTACTAACTTCTACCTCCAATTTGTCTGTCAAATACTCTTCTGTCACTTCTGGTCCTTCTAAACGCTCTCCTGCGTCTACGTGAAGACCATGAGGAGCCTCGTGAATTACATGATTGTCTTCCGCTCATTCAACTAACGACCTCTCCTAGATCTGATCTTTCTGACACTCCTCTAGAAGGTCCTGATATTCGTCATATCTTTGTTGATGGCTCCTGTTCTCGTCCTTCTGATTCACAGTATCTGACTGGTTATGCTGTGGTTGAATTGCCTGACATTGTGCATGAATCTGCTTCCATTCCTTCAAATTCTTCGCAAGCTGCGGAACTATTTGCTTTAACAGCTGCATGTAAACTTTTTAAAGATCTCCCTGTCACCATTTATACTGACTCTCGTTATGCATTTGGTGTTGTGCATGATTTTGGTGCACTATGGCATCGCCGTGGTTTTACTACGGCTGATGGACGTCCTTTTTCTCATTCTGATCTGATTTCTGATCTCCTGTCTGCTATTCTATTGCCTTCTCGTCTTGCTGTTGTTAAATGCAAAGGTCATGATCCTGTTGACTCTTGTTTCTCGTGGCAATCACTTTGCTGACGCTAAGTCTAAAGCTGCTGCTCTTTCATCTCCTACCATTTCTCTTGTTCCTCACCCTCCAATTGTCACCTGCTACCTTTCTTCTTTTCTGCTGCCCCAGAACTCCAGGCAGGTGCTACTGAAGCTGATGTTTATCATTGGGCCTCAGAAGGCCTTGTGAAGTCTCAAGAAATTCCGCCTGATGTTAGAATTTATGAGAAAGGAGGGAGAGTGGGCCTACCTGCTGCAGCAGCGCCAATCTTTATTTTTTCTTTTCACGGTCCTGGCCACAGATCTCCCAAACTCACATACAGCGAAATGGCTAAGCATTTTTCAGTTTGTAATCTTAAGGCTATGATTAATTCCCAACTTTCTCGTTGCCTTATATGTGCCAGAAATAATACACAGGGCCCAAAAATTAAAACTCAACACCTACCGCCTGCTAATGGTCCATTCCAGGAACTCCAAATTGATTTTACACACATGTCCACTACAAAAGGTAACCTGAAATACCTTCTGGTAATAGTTGACAAGTTTTCTAGATGGCCTGAAGCCTTCCCTACTGCAAGAGAAAATGCCAGAACTGTTGCCAAAATTCTTTGTAAAGAATTAATACCCATATATGGATGCCCCATATCTATTGATTCAGATAATGGTCCTGCCTTTACCTCCAAGATCACACAGGAATTGGTAAAATTAATGGCCATTCAATGGAAGTTTCATTGCCCATACCATGCGGAAAGTTCCGGAATCGTGGAACGGCGAAATAGAAATATCAAAAATAAACTTAGAAAAGCTACTGAGGGTACCTTCAAGAACTGGCCGGATGGGGGCGTGGTTTGGCTCGCGATCAAGATGACCGCATGTTAGAGTGACTCGTCGGTCCCCTCCGACATTTCCGCACAACTCATAGCACTCGGGCAATGGTGCGAGGCAAAAAGTCGACCGGCTCTGCCTCCACGCCGCGGCGCACCACCAGAACGGTTTCTGGACCGCTGGACGACTTCCTTCACCCTTCTCAGCCTCGTGCGGCTCCTGCGGCCTGCTCCTTCTCACCTCCCAAAATGGCGGCGGCGCGCCCTCTTATGGACGAGATCCCAAACTCTGTGCCAGCCATCGAACGCTTGGAACGCATGGTGGCGGCGCTCCCCACTCGCTCTGACTTGACGGCAATGATGGAGGATTTCCGGGCGAGCTTCCAAACGGAGCTCAGAGAGGTACGAACAGAGGTGGCGGATCTCACCACGCGCACAGACGCACTTGAACGCCGCGCTAACTTACCCCCGCGACTCCCGGCCTCCCTCGAAGATGACTTCTCAGAGGTAAGAAGACGGCTGGATGACCTAGATAATCGGAGCCGTCGACATAATGTTCGTATCAGGGGGCTCCCTGAGACGGTCTCCAACGAAGATCTGGGGACTTGTATTCACTCCGCTTTCCTACACATACTAGATGACCCCGCGATAAATGATATCCCTCTGGATAGATGCCATCGAGCTCTGCGCCCTGTGCCCCCGGCAGGAGCTCCACCTCGAGATGTGATCTGTAGGGTCACCAGCTATGCGCTCAAAGTCCGCCTAATGACTGTGGCCCGTACACGCAGGGAATGGGAGGTTGAGAGTTACCGGCTGGAACTCTTCCATGACCTCTCCCCGTTTACACTGGCGGCCCGGAGGGCCCTGAGACCGGTCACTCAACTGCTACGTCAACGCCAAGTTCCCTATCGCTGGGGATTTCCCTTCTTACTCCAGGTACGTCTTGATGGGACTGCCACTACCATCAGGAGACCGCAGGATGTGCCTGGCTTTTTGCTGCGCCTTGCGCTTCCCCCTGTCTCAGTCCCTAATTGGGAGGCCGGAGGCCTCACGGAACGCCCAGCTAACGTGGGGGATCGCCCTCGACGTCCTCCTCGTCGACTCTGGCCCCGGAGGGCAGAGAGGTCCCGCTCGCCTTCACCTGACGTTCAAGATGATTAATTGCCTCAACTGATCTGCTCCAAGACCAGGACTTGCCGGCTCACGTAGCTCCTGTTATCATGAGCCTACTGACCCTCTGGGGTCCTTCTACTCCTTTGATCCTGCCTACTCCCATATCGACAATACCATCCATAGCGGTGATGCCACACATGCCCTGATTTTTTTTTTTTTTCTTCTCTGGACCATGGGAGGACGCCAGCCCATCAGGACATGACTGATGGAGATGACTGTTGGGGCCTTAACCGACCTCCGAGGAGGCAACCGGGCTACACAGAACAATGACGTGGCAGGTGAGATCGGGGCCTTGACGTGCATTTTTATTACCACTCCCTGCACGCGCTTGGACCAGGCGCCCAACTATCTGGTGGCTGGGGACTCCCCTTGTCGGGATTGGTGGTCTCCGATGGACTTGCTTGGCGGGCAGTGGTGGTCTCCACCCGCCCTGACTCTTTACGCGGATGAGCTCGATGCAGGACACACGAGAGACACATCCTAAATGGAGTGGGGGCTGGAGGGGGGGCTACAGACATAGATGGGGGGAGGCCCTATATCGCAAGAGATGGTGTGCAACGTGTCTTTGCAGGGAGGGATGAGGGCGGCTATCTATCTACTACTGAGGGGGGATCTCGAGGGGTGAGGGGGAGGGAGAGGGGGGAGAAGAAAGGGGGGGAGGTGGGGAGGGAGAGGGGGGGGAGAAGAAAGGGGGGGGGGAAACAAAAACTATTGGCCCTCTGCAGTAGTAGGGAATATAGGGGGTAGAGTCTGTTAGGTGAAGACCATGGACATCGACGGGAAACGGTGTGCTCTGCCCTATGGATGGGGACCTCTCACGCTCTGGCGTGACACCGTATATGGGGGAGGGACAGGCGCATTATTTTTCGCACCTGACGCTGAAGAATTTGGGGGAGTCGACTCGGAGTGGGGAAGACATGAGGGAGGGTAGGGAGGGACGGGCACATACACGTACGGGAATGGGGATGAACGCATACATGCTCGATGTGACCAATTTATATATGCTGATTGCCGGTAGCACTGTCTTATAGGTTGTATGTATTGAGATCCTCGGAACTATAAGGGGTTCCCCTATCTTTATACTTGCGACTGTGATTCGCTGCCCATGCTCTCCCTGATGGAGTCCTGGGGCGGGTGGGGGGGGGGGATTCGGTTGATTAACCTTACATGTTTCTCTTGTGGCACCATGCGTGCTCTAATATAATGCTGTCATCAGAGGGGACCGTTGACACTTGTATATAAGTTTCTTAAGTTTACTTTTTATTAACTGCTGGCTGTTGGGTCGGGGCGACTCACCTCCCCACGGGCTTTTTCTCCTTGCGTCCCTGCACTACTTCTGAGAGGCGACATTGTGCTCGCTTCGATTTTTCGAGGGGAGCATTCTCCTCCTGGACGGACGCTTTTGACCCTTTGTGTTTTTTTTTTTTTTTCTCTTCTCTTTCTTTTTTCTTTCTCTCTCTCCCTTCCTACTTCCTTTCTCACTGTGCTTCCCCCTTCTCTACTATATCTCACTACTTCTGCTTATTCCGCCTCACTGCTTGTCTCACCTCCTACTAGATGGAGAGGGGAGGGGGACAGTCTCCGGGGTTCCATCGGGAATTGATGGGGATCCTGACTCTAAACGTAAGGGGATTGAATATCCCAGAAAAGCGTCACCAACTTCTGTGGGACCTACGTCGAGAGAACTGTTTGATAGCACTCCTACAGGAGACACATTTCAAAACTGGTGCGCACCCAACCCTCCGCGACTCCTATCACACGACGGCATACCATGACACGACACCAGAGGGGAAGATGAGGGGCGCCTCGATTCTGATTTCCAAACACCTCCCCTTCGTATACATAGACGCACTATTCCTGGGAGACGGTAGGGGGGTGTTCTTGAAAGGTACGATCGCCGAGGTTAAATACACATTTGCCTCGATTTATCTCCCTAACTCTAGGCAACATCAATGCTTCTCCAGAATTGCACAGAAGTTGACTAAGTTTGCGGAGGGGACTCTGATCTTAGGGGGGGATTTCAATGTGGCAATGTGCCCGACGGAGGACTCGTCGGTGGGCACTACCAGAGTTCCCCTACATATTCTACGATCCATCAGACGCTCGCTGAAAGACCTGCAACTGATAGATGCTTGGCGCCTCATGCATCCATCCACGCGTGACTACTCTTTTTACTCGGAAGTGCATTCTACCTATACCCGGCTGGACTATATCTACGTCTCCCACTTTGCATTAGATGATCTTATCTCGACCTCAATACATTGCAGGACGTGGTCGGACCACGCGCCGGTATCCGTGGTTCTTCGATCGGCGCACAGTCGCCCGAAACGTTTTAATTGGAGACTTAACACCTCTCTCCTCCAGGACCAAGTCCTACGGGACGAGATCATGACATCCCTACAAAATTATTTTGCGGAGAATGGAACCGAAGACGTGTCGCCACACACCATCTGGGAGGCGCACAAGGCGACTATCCGCGGTCATTTGATCGCGATTGCCTCCAGGAAGAAACGGGAAAGGATGGATGAAACTCACGCACTGATCTCTGAAATACGGGATCTGGAACTTGAACACATGAGGACGGCTGAGGCGGCAACCTATGCCCTACTCCAACAACGACGGTCGTGATTGACGGAACTGGCACACTCACAAATACACCGAGCGGTGCTGCACTCACGCTGTTTCTTTGCATATAATGAAAACAAGCCTGGTCGACTGCTGGCTCGAATGCTTCAAAAGCGGCGGGCCCTAGCGTACGTCCCTAGGTCAGACGACCCGGGGGGGACTTTGCCCAGACACCGGACGCAATAGTCCGAGCCTTCAGGGAATACTACTCAGAACTGTACACTTGCACCCCGACTCCTGATTCGGACCGCAACCAACGAATCCTTACATACCTATCTTCCAGGGTCCACAGGAGACTGACGGGACCGGAGCGTTCCTCTCTGAACGATCCTATCTCGATGGAGGAACTTCGGCTCGCACTGAAACGACAGAAAAATGGAAAGGCACCTGGGCCGGATGGCTTACCGTCTGAGTACTATTGTCACGTATCGCGCTGTTCTGGGGCGCCTGGCAGCAACTTCCTCGCTGCTCGCTGGCCAGGCGCCGAATGTTATACACTGCCGGATGCGCTCACGTGGGACGCCGGGGGGCGGGGCCTGGCGTGATGACGCGGACCCGCCGGGTTTAAAGCCCGGCTTCACAATTTCACCGGTGCCCTGACGTGGTATCATTCCCCGCAGAGCTCTCGTGTGTCTGGTGTTGGCAGTGACTGACTCTCTGCTTCTGACTAATTTATTTATCCTCTGTGTATGAGCCTTGGCTTTGGCAAACGAACCACCCCTGTGTACGACTCTTGGTATTGGCAAACGAACCTCCTTGTGTATGACCCTTGGCATTGGCAAACGAACCACCACTGTGTATGACCCTTGGTATTGGCAAACGAACCTCCCTGTGTATGACCCTTGGCATTGGCAAACGAACCACCCCTGTGTACGACTCTTGGTATTGGCAAACGAACCTCCTTGTGTATGACCCTTGGCATTGGCAAACGAACCACCACTGTGTATGACCCTTGGTATTGGCAAACGAACCTCCCTGTGTATGACCTTTGGCATTGGCAACGACTCCGCTACGCCTCTGCTCCTAAACAGCCTTGGTTTCTGTGGTAGTCTGTGTGTAACCCAAAGTATACAGCAGACTACCTTTTCTATTTCTGGAGTCCTAGGGAGAACGAAAACTCTATCTTGTATATCTGTCTGGTGTTTACCCTTTTTGGGTACTCTGTCTGGTAAAATATCTGTCTAGTTGTGCCGACCATTCAAGGATCGGAAGGTTAGAGATCGGTCTACGTATAGGGACCACTATTCTGGTATTCAGGGGGATACGTGACATTACGTCAGGGCCAATGGATCCCGCAGACCTCTCTAATCAGTTGGCACGTATCGCAGCCAGACAAGAAGAGCAGGACCAGGATGGACCCAGTTTGCTCTTGCTCTTCAAACCCTGTTAAATCGGTCCAGTGGGGAACCACAAACCCTCCGGACCCGGTATTGCCTATTGTCAGCCCGGTCTCTCCCGAAAGAAATAGGCTTAGTATGAAGGCACCATTACGTTATGATGGTACACCAAGTTTATGCCGAGGTTTTCTGACCCAACTTGAGATCTTGTTCGAGAATAACCCAGGGTCCTGTATGTCGGATAAAGCTAAAGTGGGCTATCTGATCAATCATTTGACAGAGAAAGCTTTATTGTGGGCTACACCCTTGTGGGAAAACAAGAAACCCATCATTTACGACTATGAGGGTTTTACCTCGGAGCTAAAACGTACCTTTGACCCCTCTAGAAGGGCTACTAATGCGGGTAGATCTTTGTTCCACATAAAACAAGGTAATAGGAGGGTCTCTGACTACGCGATAGACTTTAAAACCTTGACTTCAGAGGTTCTCTGGCCGAACGACGTCCTAACTTTAGCCTTTACTGAAGGTCTGAACGAGGCTTTTATGTTCGAATTGGCTCCTTTGAAATTGCCAGAGACTCTTGATCACCTGATCGATTTTTGTATCGCCCATGGACGATCAAATTAGGGAAAGGAGACATCCCAGAGATAGACCTAGAAGGCTCTTGCCTCCTTTACCCTTATCATCCAGAAATACCGGTACACCAGGTGCCCAGGAAAACGTAAAACCAGATATACCAGTTGCAGAGCCTATGCAGATAGGAAAAACTGGTATATCGGAGGCAGAGAGAGCTCACAGAAGGGAAAAGGGGCTCTGCTTCTATTGTGCAGGGGCAGACCATTTCCGCCTTCAATGTCCTCAGAGACCTAGGGGTGGCAGGGGTGAGAGTGGCAAATCAAGCCAAAGACCAGCCAATACCCAGGTTATAGGGTCTCTTTATGCCTCCTTTGTGAATAACGAAAAAAAAAAATCCAGGATCCTGGTACCAATCTCATTGACTTGGGACAGGGTTCACCTTAAGACCGAGGCCTTCTTGGATTCTGGGGCCTCAGGTAATTTTATGGACAAACATTTTGCTGCAAAATGTCTCATACCTCTGGTTCTCAAGGAGAGGCCTCTAATGGTGGAAGCCATAGATGGAAACCCTCTATCCTGTCCTCATATTACCCACGACACTGTTTTTGTATGTATGGAAACAGGAGTATTGCACCGTGAAAAAATATGTTTCCAAATCATTGAATCTCCTTCATGTCCTGTCGTGCTTGGGTTTCCGTGGTTGGTAGAACACAACCCGGTTATTGATTGGGTCCAAAGAGACATAAAATACTGGAGTCCTCGTTGTCAGTCGAAATGTCTGGGCAAGGTCAACGTAATCGGTAGCCTCAATATTGCCACAGCCCCTCCTTTATCCACAGAGGTTCCTGAACATTATCTGGACTTAAAGGAGGTCTTCTCTAAGTCCAGGACTGAGGTCCTACCGCCACACCGCCCGTACGACTGTGCTATAAATTTACTCCCCGGTACTATGCCTCCTAGGGGACATGTATACCCCTTGTCCCAAAAAGAAAACAACATTATGGAGGAGTACATAAGGGAGAATCTAGACCGAGGATTCATCAGACGGTCCTCCTCTCCAGCAGGAGCGGGTTTCTTTTTTGTCTCCAAAAAAGAGGGAGATCTGCGGCCTTGCATAGATTATAGAGGTTTGAACAGGATAACTATAAGGAACGCATATCCCATACCTCTCATCACAGAACTATTCGATCGACTAAAAGGGGCCAGTATTTATACAAAACTCGATTTACGCGGAGCCTACAACCTAGTAAGGATTAAGGAGGGCCATGAATGGAAAACGGCTTTTAATACACGAAGTGGACATTATGAGTATCTAGTGATGCCCTTTGGTTTATGCAATGCACCAGCCGTTTTTCAAGACCTCATAAACGATACCTTACGGGAATTTCTGCAAGTGTTTGTCATAGTATATCTGGATGATATCCTGATACTCTCCTGATATTGTAACCCATCATGTCCACGTGAAACAAGTACTGAAAAAACTGTTGGAGGCTGGATTGTATTGTAAACTAGAGAAATGTTTATTTGACATAAGAACAGTACATTTCCTTGGCTACATAATAACTCCTGAAGGTTTCCAGATGGATCCTAAGAAACTCACAGCAATCCTTGACTGGCCTCTACCCCAAGGGCTGAAAGCCATCCAGAGGTTTCTAGGATTTACTAACTATTATAGGAGATTCATTAAAGACTTTTCAGCTTTGGTATCTCCCCTCACGGCTATGACTAGGAAAGGGGTGGGTACTCAGAAATGGACACCCCAAGCCAGTCAAGCCTTTGAGGCACTCAAACAAGCGTTTACTACTGCCCCGGTTCTCAGACATCCAGATCCGGCTCTGCCGTTCCAAGTGGAAGTTGATGCCTCCGAAATAGGTCTTGGTGCAGTATTGTCCCAAAGGGAGGCACCCGACAAACCCTTGCATCCATGCGGTTTCTATTCCCGGAAACTCTCCCGGCAGAGAGGAACTATGACATAGGAAACAGAGAGTTATTAGCGGTCATATCGGCCTTGGCAGAATGGAGATACCTACTGGAAGGGTCTAGTGACCCCATCCTTATCATAACCGATCACAAAAATCTCACATACATTGGAGATGCTAAACGGTTAAATTCCAGACAAGCGAGATGGTCGTTGTTTCTTTCAAGCTTTAATTACGTATTAACCTATAGACCTGGATCCAGAAATGTTAAAGCAGACGCTTTATCAAGACAGCATGAGTCCTACGAATATAACATCCAAGATCAGCATCCCATTGTACCCCAAGAAAGGATTATAGCCTCTACCACGATTAATGTCTCGTCTCCTTTGATGAAAAGGTTGCAAACAGTTCAGGGCACAGCCCCTGAGGGGAAACCTCCCGCGAAACTCTTTGTACCTGAAAGTGAAAGGGAGGAATTACTAAACATTTATCATGATAATAAAACTTCTGGGCATATGGGGATTACCAAAACGGTGTCCAGCATCAGTAAAGTCTTCTGGTGGCCCACGTTGCGCCGAGATGTAAAGGATTACATACGTGTGTGCGAGGTGTGCACAAGACATAAAAATCCCAAAACAGCACCCATTGGTCTACTCCAGCCTCTGCCGATCCCAGAACGACCATGGTCGCATTTGGCAATAGATTTCATAGTGGAGTTACCTGATTCAAGAGGGAATACAGTAATACTTACTATCATAGATCGGTTCTCCAAGATGGGCCACTATGTTCCTCTTCGTAAACTACCTTCAGCAGCCGAATTGGTGCCCATTTTCATAAACAACGTGGTCCGCATACATGGTATTCCTCTTGGGATTGTCTCCGATAGGGGTACCCAATTTGTCTCCAGATTCTGGAAAGGGTTTTGTAAGAATGTGGGGATAGACTTATCCTTCTCTTCGGCCTATCACCCCCAGACTAACGGAGCAGCAGAACGCGCCAATCAAAATATAGAGAAGTATCTCAGATGTTTTATATCAGAACAACAAGATAACTGGTCAGATCTGCTACCATGGGCTGAGTATGCTTTGAACAGTGCAGTGAGTGAATCCACGGGACATTCCCCTTTCTTCACTGTTTATGGTTTCGATCCTCCCGTGCTCCCCGCTACGTTTCCAGATACCACGATACCTGCTTTGGATGAGCATTTGGCGTCCTTGAAGGAGACTTGGGGGAGAGTTAAAAAGGCACTAGAGAAAAGCAGTGTCATCCAGAAAATAAAGGCTGACAGACACAGAAGGCAAGCACCTGTGTATCAGGTTGGGGACAGGGTTTGGCTTTCTTCGCAGAACATCAAGCTCTTAGTGCCCTCCATGAAGTTGGCGCCTAGATATATAGGTCCCTATAGGATTCTGCGGCGGCTCAACCCAGTCTCCTATGCTTTGGCATTGCCCCCCCATATCAGGATACAAATGTGTTCCACGTGAGCCTTTTGAAGCCATTATTGTGTAACCGATACACCAAGTTCCGTGCTCCACCTCCTCCTGTCTCTGTGGAGGGCGAGGGAGGAGTTTGAGGTTAAGGCCATTCTGGACGCCAGGATGTCTAGGGGGAAGTTACAGTACTTGGTCGACTGGGTGGGTTACGGTCCAGAGGATCGTTCTTGGGTCCCGGCTGCGGAGGTCCATGCCCCTCGGTTGGTGAAGGCCTTCTATTTGGCTCATCCCCGTGCCCCTGGGGTCGTCCAGTGGCCGCCCGTTGAGGGGGGGTTCTGTCACGTATCGCGCTGTTCTGGGGCGCCTGGCAGCAACTTCCTCGCTGCTCGCTGGCCAGGCGCCGAATGTTATACACTGCCGGATGCGCTCACGTGGGACGCCGGGGGGCGGGGCCTGGCGTGATGACGCGGACCCGCCGGGTTTAAAGCCCGGCTTCACAATTTCACCGGTGCCCTGACGTGGTATCATTCCCCGCAGAGCTCTCGTGTGTCTGGTGTTGGCAGTGACTGACTCTCTGCTTCTGACTAATTTATTTATCCTCTGTGTATGAGCCTTGGCTTTGGCAAACGAACCACCCCTTGTTACGACTTGGTATTGGCAAACGAACCTCCTTGTGTATGACCCTTGGCATTGGCAAACGAACCACACTGTGTATGACCCTTGTATTTGGGCCACAACTGGAACCCTCCCTGTGTATGACCTTTGGCATTGGCAACGACTCCGCTACGCCTCTGCTCCTAAACAGCCTTGGTTTCTGTGGTAGTCTGTGTGTAACCCAAAGTATACAGCAGACTACCTTTTCTATTTCTGGAGTCCTAGGGAGAACGAAAACTCTATCTTGTATATCTGTCTGGTGTTTACCCTTTTTGGGTACTCTGTCTGGTAAAATATCTGTCTAGTTGTGCCGACCATTCAAGGATCGGAAGGTTAGAGATCGGTCTACGTATAGGGACCACTATTCTGGTATTCAGGGGGGTACGTGACAACTATAGGCAGTTCTCCCACATCTTATTGCCACCACTGGTTGCCTCACTCAATGCACTGCGTGATGGTTCGTCACTACACACACAATCGCAACTGGCGATGATTACGGTCATCCCGAAAGAGGGGAAGGACCCGGAACTCTGTTCGAGTTATCGTCCGATTTCCCTCCTTAACTGCGACCTGAAGCTCTTCTCCTCCGTACTGGCGATCCGCTTGCAGCCTTTTGTCCCGCTGCTGGTGAAACGAGATCAGGTTGGCTTTGTACCTCGAAGGGAGGCACGGGATGGCACTATCAGGGCACTTGCCGTTATTCATGAGGCTCGGGGGTCCGATAAGAGTGTCCTTCTCTTATCAACAGATGCGGAGAAGGCATTTGACCGAGTAGCCTGGTCATTCCTCTTCTCAACCCTTGATGCCATGGGGATCTCGGGTGAGTTCTACACGTGGATCGCGGCGCTATACTCAGAGCCCACGGCATCAGTGAAGGTGAATGGAGCGCTCTCCTGCCCTTTTAGGGTGCGTAATGGCACAAGGCAAGGATGCCCACTGTCACCGCTTTTATTTGCTCTCTCTTTGGAGCCATTCTTGGAATCAAACAGGAGTAACCCGGACATACAGGGGATACCGGGCCGTATTGGGGAACATAAGGTCGGGGCTTACGCAGATGACCTGCTGTTCTTTGTAGCTTCGCCGCTGGAGTCTTTACCTGCAATTGTTGAGGAGTTCAGGATATACGGAGACCTGGCGAATCTGCCAATCAATATGCTAAAATCGGAGATCCTCAACATCACTGTACCTACCTGGGAACAAACCCGCCTGAAGGACTCTTTTCGCTTTCGCTGGTGTGAGGGGGCAATGTCGTACCTGGGGATTAAGCTTCCAGCCCGACTAGACACGCTTTTTGAGGACAACTTTCCCCCACTGTGGAGGACTCTGACGGTGGAGCTACTTACCTGGAACAAGATGCATATCTCGTGGTTTGGGAGGATTAGCGTTCTGAAAATGAACATCTTACCCCGCCTCCTATATTTGTTCCAGACCCTACCGATACGGATTCCGACCTCATTTTTTGCTCTCATTAAGTCGGCCTTCTTGCGGTTTGTCTGGCGTGCCTCTCGCCCGAGGGTGCGATGGACCGTCCTGGTTCGGGCAAAGTTGGGAGGTGGTGTGGCCTTGCCAGATCCTCACAGATACTATATCGCGACTCATCTACTACGTATTATTGAGTGGTCCACTGGGGGGAGGGGGGTGCTCTGGGCGGATTTGGAGGACTCGTTTACCTCGGTGCGCCTTTGGTCTCTCTCCATGGATAGCTGCTGCGAGTAGGCCAGGGGAGGTAAGGGCCCACCCGACTGTTGCGGCTACAATGCGGATATGGGACACGGCCACCTCGAGATACCAACTGTCCACATTCCCATCACCACTACTCCCATTGGCGGATAACCCCGCCTTCAGGACTACGCTAACTCAGTCCTTCAGGGCGCGGCTGCCGACACCAAATAGGCCAAGGGCGGCTGCCTTAATTCTTGATGCACAATACACACCACCGTGGGATCGCACCGCGGGGACACCACCCCCGACGTTTCTGGAACGATTCAACCTCGCACAGGTTTTACACTATCTACGCTCCCTACCGGGAACGCACCGTGTTCTCCGGGATACCGGCCCCTTTGAGAAATTATGTCTAGCTTCTGCAGCCCTGAGTCATGGCATCTCAACTTTATACAAGATGCTGGTGAGCCCTGTCGCTCCAGACCCACCACCCTTTGAGGTGCGTTGGGAGGAACTATTGGATGAAATGATTGATGAGGAGAGTTGGGTCAAAACGTACGAATTGGTCCATAGAGGTTCACAGCAAACCCGACTGCAGGAACAGGCTTATAAGATTGTGACGCTCTGGTATTGTACTCCGGTGCTGCGCTTTCAAATGGGGCTTAGTCTCTCCTCTACCTGCTGGCGCTGCGACGCAGAGGACGGGGATTACCTGCACATGTGGTGGTCCTGCGCGATACTTCAGCCTTTCTGGACACAAGTGCACGCGGTTATCCTGAGGGTTACTGATGTTGACCTTCCCCTCACGGTACGGGTCTTCCTGTTGCTGCAGATCCCCCTGTCTACCACCGTACTATGCAGATCGGTGCTCCTGCCGCTGTTACTTACTGCCAGATCTCTTGTGGCCCTGCGCTGGGCGAATGGGTCCAGACCGAGGAGTGTGGACTGGGTCGCCCGGGTGGAGGAGCTTAGAATGCACGAAAGCCTGTTGGCGTCAGCGAAGGGACGGACACCGCAACATTTACGGAAGTGGTTCTATTGGCAGGATTACGTGTCCTCTCCTGAGGGACGTGCTTTACGGGTTTAGGGTTCCCCTCTCGTGGACTTCGTAAGGTGGGGCACTGGCCCCTCCCCTCTAAGTGAGCCCTATTCTCCTTTCTTGATATTCTCTGACTAATTTCTTTGTGTGTACTCTTTCTTTTCTACATATATCTCCACCCACTATTCCCACCCCCTTTTCCCCCCCTCCTTTTTTTTTTTTTTTCTTTCTTCCTCTCCTCTTCTCCTTTTCCCTCTCTCTCTCCTCCCCTCCCTTCCCCATATGCCTCTCCTCACCGATCACCCCCACGTAGACTGTGCATGTCTTTGCCCGCCTGACTCAGCAGCCATAACGGGGGACTTTTGTTACGTTTCCCAGTTTTATACTCGTCCAACACCTGCTTTAACATTTATGCCTGTGACAATGGATGTGGACGTTTTAGCCTTCGGGTCTTTACAGTTACTGAATGTTGATATGCTTTTAACAGCTTTTTATATCTGTATACTTGTTGCACTGTTATACTTGTACGGATTCATATGCTTGAATGAATAAAAAATAAATAAAAAAGAACTGGCCGGATTACCTTCCAGCCATTCTTGCAGAAATAAGAATGACCACCCATTCTGTCACTGGCCTCTCCCCCTTTGAAATTCTCATGGGAAGACCCTTTCCTACCCCATGGATTCCTAAGCAAGGTCCCCTGGTAATGTTACCAGGTGATCTGGATGAATTTAGAGAAGCATATGTTACTCAATTGCTTAAAACATTGCATGATTTCCATAGAACGGTCTCCTGCTCTTTTCCGCCTCTCTCCACAGATCCTACTCACCATTTTGTTCCAGGAGATCGAGTGCTCGTGAAGGCCCTGCATCGTCACAAAACCATTGATCCACCATATGGAGAGCCGACTACCGTCCTTGCTGTGACCAGAACCGCCATGCTGACTGATGAATCACCTTCCTGGATCCATGCATCAAGGATAAAGAAAACGCCATTCATCCCTGATGACTTCATTCCTGATCCACCTGTGACCTCAACCCCAGACGTGAAATCGCTGACCCCTGCTTCTAGATGACCTCCTCCTGTTACGTATCCCGCTGATGAATCTGGAGTGTGGGCCACAGCAGTTGTAAGCCCCTGCTAACCTGTTGGCTGGTTTCCCAGCTGAAGAATCGTTTTCCCCCCAATTAATTTTTTATGCCTATTAACTTTCCTATTCAACCTGAAGAGTAGTACTTTTTTTCCTCATTTACACGAACTGTTTATTTTTTGATGAACTTTCCTTTTTCACAAAGTAATACATATTGTATTAACTCTGATTTTACACTTGCAGTGTCTATTGCTAGAACTACTACCGAGATGTTTTGCTCTTTTTCCAAGAACTGTTGTATTTTTGTTGGTTCGCTTTTAATCATTATGATTTATTTCATCCTACTTACTGGTAGTTCATGTTACAATACTATCACAGATGTTTTTGGAAAGATATTGTAGGTCCCCACAATATCTCCTTTGCTCGTCCCCCAGTTCTTAATATGCGTTTGAAAAGAGACTTGCATCAACCTAATAACTATGCATATGCTGCTCAGACTATATATGAACTTTCAGGTTTCAACAAGTCCTGCTGGATATGTATGGCCAAACCGACTAGTTCTAAATATGGTATACCGTATGAAGGAGTTGCTTTGAATCTAAGTATTTTTGATGATGATTTGTTTACATTGCCTACTTTCTCTAAAACTACTAACAATCCAGGTGCCACTTTTATACGTGCTCCCCTCTTACAGGAACATCGTGGTACTGCAGTGATACGAATGAGATTTAACATTACTGGTAGAATGCCTTCACCAGAACCTAACAGAAAGGAACCTCCTTGCCAGGTTATAATGGATCATATGTATGTCCCTAATAATTCTGAGATGAATTTACAAGCCACTTTTCGTGTTTCCTTTCTTTACGGTAATAGTTCTTCTTCCTGGTTCAGCACCCCTTGGCATTCTAAGTTAGTGTCCTCCCCCCTTTGTTCTAACCCAGGTATACCAGATAAATGTGTAAGTTTATGGCAATGGATGGATAAAACTTTCCCTGTAAGTGTTGGCAACGCCAACTCTGCTGATTTTATGTTTGGATGTATTAACGCATCCCAAATTAATGCTACCCATGTTTTGTTTAAAAATACTGTATGGAATGTAGCATCTTTTGGGAAACTTAACTTACATGATTCCAACAGTCCAAAAGATTGGACCTTGCAAGTGGAAGATGGCACATACTCTAGTATGATAATGGTTGCAACATATTATATTGATGCTACCTTGCCCCTTAACCCCCCTTTTAACTGGTTATGTGGTAAATGGGCATATTTGGTAAAACCTAGAACTTATGTTGGTGAATGTGTTTTGGGTCTTATTGGTCCATCTCATACTATTCACCCTTATGTTCTGTCTGGTATGCACATTGGCCTACATAACACTGTACATCGCTCTCGTCGCTCCTCCGTATCTGTCAAAACCTCTGAGGCAGAGCGATTTGGTGGAATCTTGCTACCGGCATATGGTGTTGCTCGTTTGTATTCTAAAATGAACCTTTTTGTTGACTTAGTTGATGACATGTTTAATCACACTACACATGCGCTAGCAGTTCTTTCTGCTGAGCAACGTCAGATTAGAGATGCAGTAATTCAGAATCGTATGGCCCTTGATTATTTGTTAATGAAGGAGGGTGGTGTATGTGGTCTTCTTAATTTGACCCATAGTTGTTTTCACATTGATGACATTTCAGGTGAAGTTTCTCAAGATATACATGATATTGAGGAAATTCAAACCCAACTCTGGAAAGTATCAAGTCCCTTAGATGGATTTGATTGGACCTTTGGCTTTAGTTCTATTTTTGGTAGCCTAGGTTCAACTATTTTACATGGTTTAATGTATCTCGTTATGATTATTCTTGTTATTGCCATTTTTTACAAATTGTTGATGCTGTGCCTTGAGAAATGTTGCGTTTCTAACTCACCTATGATGCCAGCCTATCCTATACTTCCACCCCCACCTACTTTGATTCCTCTTCAACGTTCCACTCTTATGAGTAATTACTAACCTCTCTTTTTCTTTTTTTTATTTCTACGTATTGGAATGATTTATATATATAATATGATGACAATGTAACCCCACTTGTAATAGGTTCACCAGTTTAGTTTAGTTTTCTTTTTTAATTAATGATCACATGATTCGTGATCAAAAGACGGATTGAAAGGAATTTTGAAATATAGTAGCTAATTCACTGTATACATATTTCTATATTCTAGTAATATTTGATAGCTATATAAATATATAGGGCCTGATTGACTGCTCAGCAAATACCTAATGTGTTCATGAGGTAATGCTGAGTCTGGTCTTTCTCTTGGCTTCCTGTTTTTTATTAAGGAGTGCAAATTTTCTATTCAACTCCTCTTCCTCTTGAAACTAGAGAGGCTGGCTGGCCGAGAGGAAGGGAGGGATACACATGGTTATTGTTCATATATCCTATGGAACATTCTTATTTCAAGAACAGGATATAGCTGTGACGTCAATTTAGTCGTGCCTACTAGGCAAGGACAGGAAATGTTTGTGTAAGTCTAGGTACTGCCCAAAGTAGAAAAAACATGTTTCCTATATTACTGACGTATTGATTCTTTATTGGTTTGTAATCCATGAATTTGTGACACTCCTATTTTTGACAAAACTACTGAACGTTTGTAATTTTGCCCCAGAGTAATAAGAAACACCCAAGACAGATTTTGTGTCCTGGTCTTTTATTCTCACTCGAATTGTTTTCTGTGTGGTCACTGGGTCTGGTGACAAAGCAGCTATCTCTATCATCACTGGACCGTGGCCATTCCTGTGATGCTTGCAGAATACATATCAACTATTGGATAACAGAATATTCCGGATATAATAGTTACTTTGGGATAACAGAATATTCCGGATATAATAGTTACTATGGGATAACAGAATATTCCAGAAATAAGAGTTACTATGAGATAACAGAATATTTCGGATACAATAGTTACTATGGGATAACAGAATATTCCGGATATAATAGTTACTATGGGATAACAGAATATTCCGGATATAATTGTTACTATGGGATAACAGAATATTCCGGAAATAATAGTTACTATGGGATAACAGAATATTCCGGATATAATAGTTACTATGGGATAACAGAATATTCCGGAAATAATAGTTACTATGGGATAACAGAATATTCCGTATATATTAGTTACTATGGGATGACAGAATATTCCGGATATAATAGTTACTATGGGATAACAGAATATTCCGGATATAATAGTTACTAGGGGATAACGGAATATTCCGGATATAATAGTTACTAGGGGATAACGGAATATTCCGGATATAATAGTTACTAGGGGATAACGGAATATTCCGGATATAATAGTTACTATGAGATAACAGAATATTCCAGATATAATCGTTACTATGAGATAATGGAATATTCCGGATATAATAGTTACTATGAGATAACAGAATATTCCGGATATAATAGTTACTATGGCATAACAGAATATTCCGGATATAATAGTTACTATGAGATATCAGAATATTCCAGATATAATCGTTACTATGAGATAACAGAATATTCCGGATATAATAGTTACTATGAGATAACAGAAGATACCGGAAATAATAGTTACTATGGGATAACAGAATATTCCGGATGTAATAGTTACTATGGGATAACAGAATATTCCGGATATAATGGTTACTATGGGATGACAGAATATTCTGGATATAATAGTTACTATGAGATAACAGAAGATACCGGAAATAATAGTTACTATGAGATAACAGAAGATTCCGGATATAATAGTTACTATGGGATAACAGAATATTCCGGATATAATAGTTACTGTGGGATGACAGTATACACAGTCACACGCGGTGGTGACTCCTCTGGGTTGAGCTGAGGTTGCCGTTCGGTCTGAATGAGGGTGTATGTGGTCATCCATGGGGTGAGTGTTACCTGTTCTCGCTCCTGGGGTCACCGCAGGTCTCTGGATGGAGAGGTTGGTCAGACAGGGTGGACCAGTTGGTGGTGCCTGGGGGTTTCTCTGTATGTGGGCGGTTTTGTAATGTGGCCTGGGGAGGTCTTTACACATACACAGTTGTGTTCAAAATTATTCAACCCCCACTCAGGGTTATTCAGAGAGCGTGAAAAGCAGGAGAATGACTGGAGAATGAAAAATTCTAGGTCAAAATAGTCAATTTGGAAAGTGAGATGAAAGGGAGAATTTTTCTGTTTTGGCCATTTTGACCTCGAATTTTTCATTCTCCAGTCATTCTCCTGCTTTTCCCGCTCTCTGAATAACCCCCACTGAAATTGAGTGTTTTGGCCAGTTTGACATTGATTTTGATCATTCAGTCATCTTGCTTACAATTAAATCAAAGAGGCACGTGTAGGTCAGACAAATATAACATAACATTTATAATGAAATAAGCACAAATGTCTTTTCTGTGCTCACATCATTATCAGTTTTATTCAACCCCCAAGTGACATTCAATCTTAGTACTTAGTACAACATCCTTTTACAGTTATAACAGCTTTTAAACGTGAAGCATAGCTTGACACAAGTGTCTTGCAGCCATCTACGGGTATCTTCGCCCATTCGTCATGGGCAAAAGCCTCCAGTTCAGTCACATTCTTAGGCTTGCGCACTGCAACTGCTTTCTTTAAGTCCCACCAGAGGTTCTCAATCGGATTTAAGTCAGGTGACTGCGATGGCCACTCCAAAATGTTCCAGCCTTTAATCTGCAACCATGCTCTAGTGGACTTGGAGGTATGCTTGGGATCATTGTCCTGTTGAAAGGTCCAACGTCTCCCAAGCCTCAGGTTTGTGACGGACTGCATCACATTGTCATCCAATATCTCCTGGTACTGAAGAGAACTCATGGTACCTTGCACACGCTGAAGCTTCCCTGTACCTGCAGAAGCAAAACAGCCCCAAAGCATGATTGACCCCCCGCCATGCTTCACAGTAGGCAAGGTGTTTTTTCTTCATAGACCTTGTTCTTCCTCCTCCAAACATAGCGTTGATCCATGGGCCCAAACAGTTCTAATTTTGTTTCATCAGTCCACAGAACACTATCCCAAAACTTCTGTGGTTTGTCCACATGACTTTTGGCATACTGCAGTCGACTCTTCTTATTCTTTGGAGACAGCAAGGGGGTGCGCCTGGGAGTTCTGGCATGGAGGCCTTCATTACGCAGTGTGTGCCGTATTGTCTGAGCTGACACTTCAGTACCCACATCTGACAAATCTTTTCTCAGTTCCTCAGCAGTCACACGGGGACTTTTCTCCACTCTACGCTTCAGGTAGCGCACAGCAGTCGAAGTCAGCATCTTCTTTCTGCCACGACCTGGTAGCGTTTCAACAGTGCCCTTTGCCTTGAATTTGCGAATGATGCTTCCTATGGTCTCTCTTGGTATGTTTAACATCTTTGCAATCTTCTTATAGCCATTGCCCTTCCTGTGAAGAGTAATCACCTCTTCTCTTGTCTTCCTGGACCATTCTCTTGACTTCACCATGTTTGTAACCACACCAGTAAATGTCTAGAAGGAGCTGAGTATCACAGTCATTTTAAAGCTGCCTAATTGGTGCTTATTATGCTTTATTGCTGCTCCGTGACATCCACAGTGTTTTCAATACCTGATTGAAAACACTTGAATGAACCTCTGTTCTTCAGAGTGGTAGTCTTTAAGGGGTTGAATAATTGTGTCAATGAAGAATTCACAAAAGAAACATTTACTACTGTATTACAAAACCAATTGATGTCATTTTAGTTGCATATGGTTCTTTAAAAAGTCCTTGTAGGATTTCATTCTGAATACAATTACAAATGTCACTAAATTCCCTAAAACCCTTTACAGCATTGGGGGCTGAATCATTTTGAACACAACAGTAAGTGAGGTTTAAAGCTAATGTCAGACGAGTGCAGTCTGAGCGCACTCTGCGTGCGTGCACAACAGACAGACAGACAGACGGAAGATACTGTAGACGCCACACGGTCAGTTTTTGTTGATGGATGTTGGAAAAAAAGGGAATTATGGGAAATAAAATTAATGTGAAAAATGATGAAAATTGATACATGATATGAAAAGCCACTGTGTGTGCGTCAAGGTGCTGGACGTTGCAAATGCACTCAGTCTGACTTCATTCCGTCACACACACACACGCACATGCTACGCGGCACACTCTGCGCGCCAGTTCTAGCAGTTTTCCTTTTTTGCCTATCTTGCGTCCGTTTGCCGCGTGCGTTGTGCGGGCGCAGTTTGGTGCGGACGCACTTCGTGTGTGGGTCTCTATTGCTCATGATTTTATGCTACGACGGACATTAAACTGTGCGGCGACACGGACGCGATCACTGCGCTCGTCTGACACCGGCCTGAGAGGGGACGTCTATTTCATGATGACAGGCGGCACAGAATCCCGGGTCTGGTACCGCAGCCACATGGAAGATGCTCTGTCTTTGGTCCAGAGTCTGGAGCTGCTTTCTGGGATCTGTGCCCCCACCCACGGGGTCTGCAAGGGGAACCATTTAGCTCATTATTTTATATGGAGATCCCAATCGGCCCATGCCAGGACGGGGTCATTTCTTTCCTTCATGGGCTCGGAGTCGTCATGTCATGCTTGGCCCCAGCATTAATCAACCCAGTGGCATCTGAATCTGGTCCGTCCAGCTGGATATTTAACAAACTGTCTGTTGGGTAAAGGTGCTCGGCGAATCCTGGCAGTCACAAAAAAAAAAAACTCACTGTACTTTTGTTTTTTTTAATCCTGACACTGAAATGGGGGAGGGGCAGAGATGGAAAGGCCTGGAAAAAAATAAAAGGAAAATTGGGGGGACGACGATTGTTTTTTCTAAAGCCGGATAACAGAGCGGTTTAGCGACCGTGAAGCGTCATGTATCCCCATCCCGTGAAGCGACATGTATCCCCATCCCGTGAAGCGACATGTATCCCCATCCCGTGAAGCGACCTGTATCCCCATCCCGTGAAGCGACATGTATCCCCATCCCGTGAAGCTGCCTGTATCCCCATCCCGTGAAGCGTCATGTATCCCCATCCCGTGAAGCTGCCTGTATCCCCATCCCGTGAAGCGACCTGTATCCCCATCCCGTGAAGCTGCCTGTATCCCCATCCCGTGAAGCGTCATGTATCCCCATCCCGTGAAGCGTCATGTATCCCATCCCGTGAAGCGACATGTATCCCCATCCCGTGAAGCTGCCTGTATCCCCATCCCGTGAAGCGTCATGTATCCCCATCCCGTGAAGCGTCATGTATCCCATCCCGTGAAGCGACATGTATCCCAATCCCGTGAAGCTGCCTGTATCCCCATCCCGTGAAGCTGCCTGTATCCCCATCCCGTGAAGCTGCCTGTATCCCCATCCCGTGAAGCGTCATGTATCCCCATCCCGTGAAGCGGCCTGTATCCCCATCCCGTGAAGCGACATGTATCCCCATCCCGTGAAGCTGCCTGTATCCCCATCCCGTGAAGCGACATGTATCCCCATCCCGTGAAGCGACATGTATCCCCATCCCGTGAAGCGACCTGTATCCCCATCCCGTGAAGCGACATGTATCCCCATCCCGTGAAGCTGCCTGTATCCTCATCCCGTGAAGCGACATGTATCCCCATCCCGTGAAGCGACATGTATCCCCATCCCGTGAAGCGACATGTATCCCCATCCCGTGAAGCGACCTGTATCCCCATCCCGTGAAGCGACATGTATCCCCATCCCGTGAAGCTGCCTGTATCCCCATCCCGTGAAGCTGCCTGTATCCCCATCCCGTGAAGCTGCCTGTATCTCCATCCCGTGAAGCGACATGTATCCCCATCCCGTGAAGTGACATGTATCCCCATCCCGTGAAGCGACATGTATCCCCATCCCGTGAAGCGGCCTGTATCCCCATCCCATGAAGCGACATGTATCCCCATCCCGTGAAGCTGCCTGTATCCCCATCCCGTGAAGCTGCCTGTATCTCCATCCCGTGAAGCGTCATGTATCCCCATCCCGTGAAGCGGCCTGTATCCCCATCCCGTGAAGCGACATGTATCCCCATCCCGTGAAGCTGCCTGTATCCCCATCCCGTGAAGCGACATGTATCCCCATCCCGTGAAGCGACATGTATCCCCATCCCGTGAAGCGACCTGTATCCTCATCCCGTGAAGCGACATGTATCCCCATCCCGTGAAGCAACCCTTATCCCCATCCCGTGAAGCGACATGTATCCCCATCCCGTGAAGCGACCTGTATCCCCATCCCGTGAAGCGACATGTATCCCCATCCTGTGAAGCGACATGTATCCCCATCCCGTGAAGCGACATGTATCCTCATCCCGTGAAGCTGCCTGTATCCCCATCCCGTGAAGCTGCCTGTATCCCCATCCCGTGAAGCGACCTGTATCCCCATCCCGTGAAGCGACCTGTATCCCCATCCCGTGAAGCGACCTGTATCCCCATCCCGTGAAGCGACATGTATCCCCATCCTGTGAAGCGACATGTATCCCCATCCCGTGAAGCGACATGTATCCTCATCCCGTGAAGCTGCCTGTATCCCCATCCCGTGAAGCGACCTGTATCCCCATCCCGTGAAGCGACCTGTATCCCCATCCCGTGAAGCGACCTGTATCTACATCCCGTGAAGCGACATGTATCCCCATCCTGTGAAGCGACCTGTATCCCCATCCCGTGAAGCGACATGTATCCTCATCCCGTGAAGCTGCCTGTATCCCCATCCCGTGAAGCTGCCTGTATCCCCATCCCGTGAAGCTGCCTGTATCGCCATCCCGTGAAGCGACATGTATCCCCATCCCGTGAAGCTGCCTGTATTCCTATCCAGTGAAGCTGCCTGTATCCCCATCCCGTGAAGCAAGTGACCTGTATCCCCATCCCGTGAAGCGACATGTATCCCCATCCTGTGAAGCGTCATGTATCCCCATCCCGTGAAGCGACATGTATCCTCATCCCGTGAAGCTGCCTGTATCCCCATCCCGTGAAGCGACATGTATCCCCATCCTGTGAAGCGACATGTATCCCCATCCCGTGAAGCGACATGTATCCCCATCCCGTGAAGCGACATGTATCCCCAACCCGTGAAGCGACCTGTATCCCCATCCCGTGAAGCTGCCTGTATCCCCATCCCGTGAAGCGACATGTATCCCCATCCTGTGAAGCGTCATGTATCCCCATCCCGTGAAGCGACATGTATCCCCATCCCGTGAAGCGACATGTATCCCCATCCCGTGAAGCGACATGTATCCCCATCCCATGAAGCGACATGTATCCCCATCCCGTGAAGCGACATGTATCCCCATCCCGTGAAGCGACATGTATCCCCATCCCGTGAAGCTGCCTGTATCCCCATCCCGTGAAGTGACATGTATCCCCATCCCGTGAAGCGACATGTATCCCCATCCCGTGAAGCGACATGTATCCCCATCCCGTGAAGCGACCTGTATCCCCATCCCGTGAAGCGACATGTATCCCCATCCCGTGAAGCGACATGTATCCCCATCCCGTGAAGCGACCTGTATCCTCATCCCGTGAAGCGACATGTATCCCATCCCGTGAAGCGACATGTATCCCCATCCCGTGAAGCGACATGTATCCCCATCCCGTGAAGTGACCTGTATCCCCATCCCGTGAAGCGACCTGTATCCCCATCCCGTGAAGCGACATGTATCCCCATCCCATGAAGTGACATGTATCCCCATCCCGTGAAGCGATATGTATCCCCATCCCGTGAAGTGACCTGTATCCCCATCCCGTGAAGCGACATATATCCCCATCCTGTGAAGCTGCCTGTATCCCCATCCCCTGAAGCTGCCTGTATCCCCATCCCGTGAAGCGACATGTATCCCCATCCCCTGAAGTGACCTGTATCCCCATCCTCTGCCGCTTCCTCCCAGCCACTGAGGAGGAAGTCAATTCCTTATTGTCCTCCTCACATCTCACCACGAGCCCGCTTGACCCCATTCCCTCACATCTAATTCCTCCCCTCTCCTCCTCCCTCACCCCTGCTCTCACACACATCTTCAACCTATCTCTCTCCATCGGCTCCTTCCCATCCGCCCTCAAACACGCGCTAGTTACCCCTTTACTAAAGAAACCATCCCTCGATCCCAACTCTCCATCCAACTACCGCCCTGTATCCCTGCTTCCCTTCACCTCTAAGCTCTTAGAAAAACTTCAACCGCCTCTCCCTCTTCCTGTCATCCAATTCCCTACTTGACCCCCTGCAATCTGGCTTCCGTCCCCTACACTCAACTGAAACTGCCCTCACCAAAGTCACCAACGACCTCCTAACTGCTAAAAAACACGGCCACTATTCTATTCTCATCCTGCTTGACCTCTCGGCTGCTTTTGACACTGTTGACCACCCCCTCCTTCTACAGACCCTCAACTCTCTGGGTCTCGGTGACACTGCACTTGCTTGGGTTGACTCCTATTTATCCAACAGGTCCTTCTGTGTGTCCTTTGCTGGAAACTCCTCCTCCTCATTGCCTCTATCTGTTGGCGTACCTCAAGGCTCTGTCCTTGGTCCTCTGGTCTTTTCCATCTACACCTCCTCCCTGGGCAAAATCATCAACAGCTTTGGCTTTAATTACCACCTCTACGCTGATGACACTCAGATCTACCTCTCTACCCCTGATCTCTCTCCCCCTGTCCTCTCAAACGTCAGTGACTGTTTACCTGGCATCTCCTCCTGGATGGCCTCCCACCACCTAAAGATCAACATGTCAAAGACTGAGCTCCTACTTATTCCTCCCTCCAATGCCTCCCCACCTCCTGACTTCTCTATCACGGTGGAGGGTATCACCATCTCCCCATCAAACCAAGTTCGCTGCCTTGGAGTTACACTGGACTCTGCTCTTTCCTTCATCCCCCACATCAAGTCTATTTCCTCCTCCTGCCGATACCAACTGCGTAATATTTCCAGAATTCGGCCATTTCTTACCGCTGTCACCACAAAACAACTCATACACGCCCTGGTAATCTCCCGACTCGACTATTGCAATAATCTCTTATCTGGCCTCCCTCTGTCCCACCTCTCCCCCCTACAATCCATCCTGAACGCCTCCGCCAGGCTAATTCACCTCACCCGCCGCTCTGTCTCTGCCGCTCCCCTCTGCGAGTCCCTTCACTGGCTCCCCATCCACTGCAGAATTAAGTTCAAAATCCTTATCCTTACCTACAAAACCCTCACTAACTCAGCGCCCCACTACCTGTCCTCACTAATCACCAAATACACCCCAGCCCGCTCCCTAAGGTCAAACAGTGACCTGCGCCTAGCTTCTCCCCGCATCACCTCTTCCCATGATACACTGCAGGATTTCTCACGCGCAGCCCCCACTCTCTGGAACGCTCTCCCTCGTACTGTCAGACTTTCCCCTAACTTCTCTTCCTTCAAACGCTCCCTTAAAACATTCCTATTTAGGGAAGCCGACCACCCAACTCACTGACACAACCATCAATCACTCTCACCCTACAGTCCTCTCCTCCTGTTTCCAACCCCAACCCTCCCAGATTGTGAGTTCCTACGGGAATAGGGCCTCATCTCCTCCTGTACTGTTTGTCAAATGTTGTTCAATGTATTGTAACCCTGTCTGTACTGTGCTTATTGTACAGCGCTGCGGAATATGCTGGCGCTTTATAAAAAAAGAATAATAATAATCCCGTGAAGCGGCCTGTATCCCCATTGCAAACCGCATGACTCCATGGACCCATTGTGTCTGACCACAACTGCTCGCGCCAGCATGTGGAATGTTTTCTTGGCACACGTTGGGTCCATTGATAAGCCTAGATTCACATCTGGATGCCAGAGCGTACGGAAACATCACTGCTGACCAAGAACATCCATTTGTGTTGGCAGTGTCTTCTCATGTAGATGGTCACTTCCAGCAGGATAATGCTCTATGAGATGGGATGGTTCCAGGCACATGGTGATGAATTCTTTGCTGCAGTGGCCGCCCAGTCCCCGGATCTCAACCCGATTGAACATTATTGGGATTGGCTGGAAAGCAATATTCACTCGATGCCTACACCTCCTTCAAATGTTCAGGATCCACGTGATGCGCTCATGACTGCAGGGTACACAATACCTCAACAATGCCTTGTTTAATCCGAGACTCGACGAATTCAGGCTGGTTTGAAGGCGAAAGGGGATCAAGTGCTACCAGGTGGGTGTACCTAATAAAGTGGCCGGACAGTGTTTATGAAATTCAGTATCATTGTACATAAGAGGCAGCGGAATAAATCAGAGCCCCCTAAATGCTAATATTGGGGGTAAAGCGAGCGGCCGGCGCGTTTTGCCGGGATTTCTCTGCTTGTTTTCTAGAAGTTTCTCCGACTCTCAGATATTTGGGATTTTCCACCAAATAATGGGTTTTGAGGTGTTTTTGCTCGATGTGCGCAGAGATAAATGTCTTCACGCGGCAAACACAGGTTTCCTGAGTGGTTTATGTACGTGTAGGTTGTCACAAAGCCCTGGTTCCATGTTACCTGTGTATAGGTGCGTATCACGAAGGGCAGGGCCGGATTAACATAGGGGCAGATTGAGCAGCAGCTCCAGGCCCATGCCTCAGAATAAGCCCAGAGAGAAAGGATAACTATGTCTGTATTTGGACCCCTTTATCTCCAACTCCATAGCAGCTACAGGGTCAGGTGAGGCATCACTGGAAAGGTCAGAGCATGGCCTTTCCAATGATTCCGATCCTGACCAGGTTTTAAGTAAAACAAATAAAATAAAAAATTTATTTTTCTTACCAACAGTAATATTTTTCACTTTTCAATTATAAAGTAAACAATGATTCTGCACTAACTAACCATCACATTTCTCATGTCACCAACAAGTGTGGAGGGGATGGGTGATGGTAGTATCCATTGTTACATCACAAACCTAAACCGCCGCACTGCAGCGAAGAGCACTGTGGGCAACTTTGGACCCCAGCGTCACTAGTATTTACACCTCACACAGGTCAAGTGAGGTGTCATTGGACAGGGCAGAGTCTGGCCTTTGTATTAATACCAAACCATGTATAATCTAAAAGGAAAGAAAACAATTTTTTTTTAATTAATTTTTAGTTCCAAAGCGATGTCCATTTGTCACGTTTAAAATGAGCAATACCACTGACATTACTCACCTTCTCATTTGCCACGCTGGGAGCAAGTTCAGTGTTTTATACATAGTCATATTATTCGTAAAAAAAAAAACATGTTCCAAAACACGTTAAATATTTCAACTTTTTTGGTTAAAATTGTATATTTTTTTTAGAAAAATGCAGTAACAGGTTCCCATTTCACTTTTTTTTTTAACAAGAATACCCTATAGAATATATAACTACAAAGGTTTGGCTGATAAAATGTTAAAAAAAAACACTCTTTAACAGGGTTATTCAGAGAGAGGTGAAAAGCAGGAGAATGACTGGAGAATGAAAAATTCTAGGTCAAAATAGCCGATTTGGAAAGTGAGATGAAAGGGAGAATTTTTCTGGTTTGGCTATTTTGACCTTGGATTTTTTCATTCTCCGGTCATTCTCCTGCTTTTCACCGCTCTCTGAATAACCCTGTAAATGATTGAAATCTGAATGAACAATTTATCGCACAGTATCTGCCTGGTTACATATACCCGTATGATCCGCCTGGTTACATATACCCGTATGATCCACCTGGTTACATATACCCGTATGATCCGCCTGGTTACATATACCGTATGATCCACCTGGTTACATATACCCGTATGATCCGCCTGGTTACATATACCCGTATGATCCGCCTGGTTACATATACCCGTATGATCCGCCTGGTTACATATACCCGTATGATCCGCCTGGTTACATATACCCGTATGATCCGCCTGGTTACATATACCCGTATCCGCCTGGTGTAACGTTGGGAGCTTCCAGCCCTACCTGTGTGCTTGAGGGCAGCATGTCTGATGCTGCTCGCTGACCAATGCCCGGTTTAAATGGAGACAGGCAGGGAGGTGGTTGCATGAGGCGCGGCTTGAGTGGGGGGCGTGGCCTGGTGAAGGTCTTTAAAAACCCTCAGTGTATTCTCAGCAGTTGCCAGATCGTGGTTATCCATACCTGAGTGCCTTGTACCTGACTGCTATATTGAATTAACCCGTTATTGACCTCTGCTTGTTTCTGACTATTCTGCCTTCTGTTGCCCTAGACCATTTTCTTGTACTACGCCAGTGCTCTGATATCGACCCGGCTATTCCATTTGACCATTCTGAACTCTGTATTCCTGATTCTGGCTCGGCTGACTACTCCCCGTGTTGTTAACCCTTTCTGTCTAGCTAGTTTACCTGGCCAATTCTAAGGACCAGACAGTTAGAGATCTTTCACGGCTACTCTGTTGGTAGCTTCTGGGTTCTGTGGAGTGTGGGGCGTTAAGTACTGCGTGGTGGGATCTGGGAACCGTGACACCTGGTTACATATACCCGTATCCGCCTGGTTACATATACCCGTATCCGCCTTGTTACATATACCCGTATCTGCCTGGTTACATATACCCGTATCTGCCTGGTTACATATACCCGTATCTGCCTGGTTACATATACCCGTATCCACCCCATAGAGATCTTAATCCGGCCCTGACGAAGGGGTTAATCATTGTGAAACCATTTCAGGGCAAAACTGACAAAATCACTATCATACTAATGTACAGAATAATCCCCAAACCTGGAAGGGGTTCTAAAGCAGTGGATCACAGACACGGACCTCTGACCTCCTCTGTGTAAAGCCCTCAGGACATGGCTGCACAGCCTGTTCCTGTGCGTCCGGCGCGTCCTGTGTGCTGTGAGTCTTGACACAGCTCTCTGTATTGTGTGCTCTTTATATTGTGCGCGGAGATCTGGAATGACCTGCTCCCTGATGATTTATTGGTGTAAGTGACCACACGTACTGGTTTTACTGGTACAGTACAGGTTTTTGGACATTTGTCTGGTTGAGTCGTGAGATGTAACCTGTACAGTTTACGGCTACAGAATCAAAATGATTAATATATCATCAAAATATTGAGTACATCATTCCTTGATAAATCAGCCTTAACCCTTTGCCGGCCAATAAGCTTTCACTAACAGGGTAAATGTCGCCAACATGTGCTCTGTCGTTCACTTCGGGGAATCATTCCCCCCCCCTGCAGTGAATTCTGTGTCCCCCGCAGGGTCCCCGGAGTGAAGGAAAAGCCGCAGAAAAAAAAAGGACTCAGAACCGGCTGAAATTATCAGATCTGATTCGAAAATACACTGAGAACCGGCTGAAAGGATCGGATTTGATCGTTTCAGTGGGTTTGCGGATCTTTTTTAAAAAAATCCACTCAGAAATATCTGATCCGATGATCCGCTGAACTGAAATGGAAAAAGCCGACAAGCTGCCGGACGGGTAAAAAAAATAAAACGATTGAAAGTGTCAGAATTGAAACGCTGTTTGCAAAAAGACAACAGAACAAAAATATTTGGAATTTACATATAAAGATCCTATGAATGATAATAAAAAGGGCTGTTACAGATAAAAAACACTATTAAAAAAAAACAGAATTTGTTTTGGGAAAAATGCCTAAAAAAAATCAATAAATAAAGAGACTTTTTGCTGCAGATTAAAATAATAAACGTTTTATTAGATATTGGATTAAAACGGGAATATTTTTATCATTGAAACCTATGGGATTCGCCTGATTAAACCTGTCGAATGAAACCACTGAACATCAGGGCATTTCACTGACATTTCTCTGCTGTTCAATGTGAATAGATTAACCATTGCTTCTCTATGGGGGATTTCACTGCCGTCGAACAGCACCGTATTTCACTGCCGCCGAACAGCACCGTATTTCACTGCCGCAGAACAGCACTGTGTTTCACTGCCGCAGAACAGCACTGTGTTTCACTGCCGCTGAACAGACACCGTATTTCACTGCTGCCAAACAGGCACCATATTTCACTGCCGCTGAACAGACACCGTATTTCACTGCCGCCGAACAGCACCGCATTTCACTGCTGCCAAACAGGCACCGTATTTCACTGCCGCCAAACAGGAACCGTATTTCACTGCTGCCGAACAGCACCGTATTTCACTGCTGCCGAACAGACACCGTATTACACTGCCCCCGAAAAGGCACCGTATTTCACTGCCGCCGAACAGGCACCGCATTTCACTGCCGCTGAACAGACACCGTATTTCACTGCCGCCGAACAGCACCGCATTTCACTGCTGCCAAACAGGCACCGTATTTCACTGCCGCCAAACAGGAACCGTATTTCACTGCTGCCGAACAGCACCGTATTTCACTGCTGCCGAACAGACACCGTATTTCACTGCCGTCGAACAGCACCGTATTTCACTGCCGCCGAACAGCACTGTATTTCACTGCCACCAAACAGCACCGTATTTCACTGCCACCAAACAGCACTGTATTTCACTGCCGCTGAATAGCACCGTATTTCACTGCTGCCGAACAGACACCGTATTACACTGCCCCCGAAAAGGCACCGTATTTCACTGCCGCCGAACAGGCACCGCATTTCACTGCCGCCGAACAGCACTGTATTTCACTGCCACCAAACAGCACCGTATTTCACGGCCGTTGAACAGCACCGTATTTCACTGCTGTCGAACAGCACCGTATTTCACTGCCGTCGAACAGCACCGTATTTCACTGCCGTCGAACAGCACCGTATTTCACTGCCGTCGAACAGCACCGTATTTCACTGCCGCCGAACAGCACCGTATTTCACTGCCGCCGAACAGCACTGTATTTCACTGCCACCAAACAGCACTGTATTTCACTGCCGCTGAATAGCACCGTATTTCACTGCCGTCGAACAGCACCGTATTTCACTGCCGCCGAACAGCACTGTATTTCACTGCCGCTGAATAGCACCGTATTTCACTGCCGTCGAACAGCACCGTATTTCACTGCCGCCGAACAGCACTGTATTTCACTGCCACCAAACAGCACTGTATTTCACTGCCACCAAACAGCACTGTATTTCACTGCCGCTGAATAGCACCGTATTTCACTGCCGTCGAACAGCACCGTATTTCACTGCCGCCGAACAGCACTGTATTTCACTGCCGCTGAATAGCACCGTATTTCACTGCCGTCGAACAGCACCGTATTTCACTGCCGCCGAACAGCACTGTATTTCACTGCCACCAAACAGCACCGTATTTCACTGCCACCAAACAGCACTGTATTTCACTGCCGCTGAACAGCACCGTATTTCACTGCCGTCAAACAGCACCGTATTTCACTGCCACCAAACAGCACCGTATTTCACTGCCGCTGAATAGCACCGTATTTCACTGACAATTCACCAAAATTTGGCGAGCTGCCTGCTCTCTGAATAGCCGTAAAAGTATAAACTCGAGTACACCCCAACGTGGATCAATAGAGTGGGGGTCTCTTGCTCCACAGCCCCAATAGCCAAAAAATAGAAAGAACTCCAGAATCCACAAAAATAATTTCAAATGGATTTAATCCAACATCAAGAAAGGCAACGTTTCGACCACAACTGGTCTTTGTCAAGCCTAAAACATAATGACACAACTGGGAATAAATAGCACCACAGATCAATTAAGTAATTAATTAATCATTGCAACCGGTCTGTGTGTGATTGAGAGATTTAGAGCTAGAGGATACCCTAGACACCTCTTAAGAACAGAAAGTACTAGGATTAACCAACAAATAATACCCCAGAGACGCCAGAATTATGGCAGGATTCCATTTGTATCTAAATATGGGACTCATACAACACAAGTGAAAAAAATCCTATGTAAGTATTGGTACATTTTAAGGGATGCGTACCCTAAAATTCCGGAGTTTCAGACTATCCCACTAATGTCATACAGAAAAGGGAGATCATTTCGACAGACATTGGTTAAGGCAGAGTTTAAGCATAATACAGGTGGAAGACCCTTCTTTGGGAAGCCGAAGAATGGAACCTTCCCGTGCTTAAACTGTTCCTGCTGTAACGCAGTAATACGTGGTGATTCCTTTGTTCACCCACATTCTGGGAGAAAATCTAAAATTAAAGGATATTTCACCTGTAATTCCACTTACGTGGTTTATTTGTTAAAATGCCCTTGTGGGTTGGTCTATGTGGGTGAGACCACCCAAAAAGTAAAAAAATCGGTTTATTAAACATAGGTCGGATATTAGAACTAAAAAGACCGAACTTCCTGTTCCTGAACATTTTTTATGTAGTGGACATGATATCTCACAGCTACGCTACCAGGTAATTAATGAGGTGCCTATGACGGAATGGATGTTGTCCGCCTGCGGGTGTGCTCTATCTGCGTGCCCCCGGCGCTTACCGCTGGCCCGACTACCGAGTGACACGGCACTCGGTGTCTCGTGCGGCCTGGAGTGACCCTGGGGAAGGGTTAGCGGCCGGTGCAGGGGACCCCTGTCTAGAACCAGCCCGACCACTGAGCAACACGGCACTCTCGAGCAGCGTCTCGAGCAGCTGGTTCACTGACCTTGTGGGAATACGGGGATCGGATCTGCCGCGGAGGAATATTCGGATCTTTCAGCGGAGGACTTTTCGGATCTGACGAATGAATATTCGGATTTACGGGATTGGGTGAATCTTCGGATCTTATAGCTGATCACTTGATATGCCGAAGTGCGGTACGTGGTCCGCGCCTTCGGATCGGATCTCACCTCGATCGATTATTCTTAAGTCCGTCGGCCGTACGCTACGCCTCTGTCCTGATGCGGGATGCAGGCACAGGGCGCTCGGTTCAGATCTTAAGTTGGTTCGGAACCGTACTCTGAGACCGCGCGGGATCCTCAGCAAATACGGGCGAAAATAATAGTCATCAGGCGAGGCTGGATGCACTAGATAATCTGAGTTTATTTTTACACATCACATACATTTATAAACTTTACACCAATATGAGAACAATGGGAATCCCTGCCCGCCCACACAAGTCCCATTGGCCCTCGCTGGCAGGAGGCACCCGGGACCCGATTCGTATTGGAGGTTACGAATCGGGGAGTTGCCGATTCGGACCGGATGGTCCGAATCGACCATCTTACGATTCGACCGGATGGTCCGAATCGGCCATTTTCCGATCCGATTATTCTGAACGGAACCACGAGGTGATCGGAAAATGGCGGCGGGCAAGGCATACAAAGGAATATACATTTCACAACACAAACGGGGACACTTTATTACACCACACACAAATCCACATCTAAATAAAAAGTACTTAAAACTCCGTGGGTGCCACAGCACCTAAGTGTCTATGGCCATATCAATGTCACTGTGAATCGCCCCTGGCTGAGGGTGTTGGGCCATTCCGTGACAGTGCCTAAGTTGACAAGAGGCGGGGACAGAGAAAAATTGCTCAAGAGAAAGGAATTATATTGGATCCATCACCTTAATACCCTCTGGCCACATGGCCTCAATAGAGAATCAGATTTCTCACCTTTTCTATAAGTGATTGATTATACGTACTTATTTAAAATAATATTATAGGTATTTAAATTCCTTTTATTGTTGCAGATTTAAGTATGAGGTCATTTAGGATTAGTAAGATCATTGCAGCAATAAAGTGCCTTCCTCTTTTCTACATTTAGATCTGTAGAATTGCTTCTCTTTCTCTCATAGGCAATCTATGTCTACAATTGATCTACGTTAATAAACAATGCATATATAATTGATTGTGGTTAATGAGATAATTGATGAATCAATTGTAGACAACTTGTTTTTAATCTCTGAATAGCCGAACGGCCCCGAAATGTCACCGTACAGGGAAATTCACTGTTCTCTGTGCCATTTCAGGGCCAGAGCGACGCTTTGTGAATTATCCCCGTTATGGTACAGGCATATATTGATAGTAGTGCAATAGTGAGTAATGCTTCAAAAAGTGCAAATCGGTAAAGTCCCTGTATTGCACTTTACCGATTTGCACTGTTTGAAGCATTACTCACTATTACATATACTTCCAAAACCATATACCGTTTAAAATTCTCCCGTCGTAGGATCATGTACGTATGGATTAGATAAGATTCAGGCACAATGTATACAAAAAAACGATAGTATTTATTGCCACCTAGTGGCTAAAGTGCATATTGTCTATATTCAAGTAAAATCGTACAATCAGTATGTACAAAAACTAGTGTTAATGCCACCTAGTGGCTAAAGTGCATATTGCATATAAGGAAGCAGGTTCACACAACCAATAAAGTGCCGTCTTATGAAAGAAATCTGGCAGTAGATGTTAAGAAACTGATAGTCTATTGCCACTTTGTGGCCCAAGTGCTCAATCTGCGCTTTACCAGATCTAGCAAATGGTAACCGCAGATTTATGGAAGTGGGAATATGAATATGATGAATAAGAGAGTCCTATGGATTGGTTGCAAATAGTTCTCACTGAATCCATGTAGTTATGGGGTGGTCTATTGCTCTGCAGTCCAGGGTTGGTGTTGTTCTCATCACCTCCAAGATTTATTTATTTATAAAGTATTTTACCAGAAAGGATACATTGAGATTTCTCTTGTTTTCATCGATAATGAAAGATACATAGCGTGTACTGCAATATATACTGGAATAGGAACCTGTTTTGACAGATTCACTCTCCTACTCACACATGATTGAAGCCGCTTCTATGGCCCCACCATTCCTAAACCACTGGCACTAATGATCCGGCCATCCAGTAAAACTCCCCTTGTTTTCCTGAACCCCAATCCCTCTAGATTGTAAACTCCTATGAGCAGGGCCCTCTACACCTCTTGTTTCCATCCTATGTCCGCTTATCTGTAACTCGTTCCCTTTGGTTATTGTAAAGCGCTGCGGAAACTGTTGGCGCCATATAAATGATAATATTAATAATAATAATGATCCGGAAACTGTCGTGGTTTCGGCTCACAGATTATGCCTTCAATCCATATAGGTGACCTTCCCCTTTTAGTCCAGTGCCATCTCCTCTGCTCGTGTTGGATGGTCAGGCGTTTTTGCTGGAGGTCTCTCGGACTGCTCTTTGGTTGGAGTTCCAGAATATTCTTCTCTGGTGTTCAAGGCCCTACCAAAAATTATCAGGAGACAGGGCTTAAAAGAAAAGGGATGGGGGTTATTAAATAGTAAAAATAAAAACAATCAATAAAACAAAGTTAAAATAAGGAGAGGGTTCTATAAGACGCGTTTCGCCAGCTCCTGCTGGCTGTTAAGTAAACAAACATCCTATTCATATTTACCAAACAAGCATCCCAAAGGATTTCTGTGTTTCTCATATAAGCGAGCCAGACGCAATGCAGCGCTACCCTATAGCGGAGATAAGTGAAGACAATCACACAGATTTCATACTTCAAATATCTGACGTGTCTTTGTCCAGCCAGTTCTTTTATTAAAACTTGGACACATTTATAAGCCAATAGGATTTTCTTAACAACACAGATTATTACCATAGCTAAACCCACGAGCCCTGTTTTTACCATATACGGTTTATACACAGAGAAACAACTATCTTCTTCTAGCCACAAGCTTCATAGAAAGGGAGGGGGCTCTTTCTAACGGTGCGCTCGTATTTAACATTCCTCCATCTCCACAGGAAATGACAAGTGAAGCATTTTAAACTGAGCTAAAGGGGGCATGTCAACTAAGGGAAGCTTTCATCTGTGCTTAAGATACAAGGAATTAATTAGCTGTTCTGCAGCGGATCATCACCATTTTTGGATGTATTCGGCTTTTTCGCAGGGGATCGTTGGCTTTTTCAGATGTGTTCAGCTTTTTTTCGGGGGTTTTGCAGTAGCTTTTCGCATGCGGTTGGCAGCTTTTCCCTGCACTTCGGGGACCCTGTGGTGATACCTGAATACACCGCAGGGTCAGCGAACTGGAATCGCCGAACAGCCGCAATGTTTCAGGTATGCTCTGTATTCGAATATTATTGCGCCTAGATCTGTCCTCCATATCAGCCACCTTAAGAAGAAGCATTTCATGGGAATGTTTCAGGGACGTGTGAGCGTCTATCAACTCATTATGAGCATAGCTCGTCTGTTTTGACCTCTACTTGCTCAGTGCGATCCCCCAATTCTCTTATGTCCTTGTGGATGTCTGCTGTGATGGCACGGAAGTCAATTTGGATAGTTGTCCTGAGGTCCTGCAAGAGCGCTTGTATTTGCCTCTCCGTGGCCAGGGCTGATTGAGAGCTGTCACGCACACCCACCTCCTCCGCATCTCCCATGCAGTCCGAAGAAGAGCCCGGGGAGCCGCCATCTTGGATCTCGGGGCGTTTAAATTTTTGGATTGATCTGCCCTGTTCCGGGACCTTTGGAGCCTTGGGAGGTGGCATCGTGCTCCTCACTGGTTTCCCGATGCGTCCCTGGTCTCTGATTCCGCCAAAAAGCGAGGTAAAGCCGTTGGATTTGAATAAAGGCTGGGCACCATTGCGGAGCTCAGCTCACACGCGTCTGCTCGTAATGGCAACCGAAAACGCCCCCCCTTTAAGCCAGTTTTCTATCCAAGAACAAGTATTTTCATCTAGACCAATTTTTCTTAATTTAAATAGTAACCTTTTGTGTGGAAACTGTGTCGAAAGCTTTGGCAAAATCCAAGTAAATCACATCCACTGCGACCCCCTGATCTATACTGACACTATCACACTGTGACCCCCTGATCTATACTGACACTATCACACTGTGACCTCCTGATCTATACTGACACTATCACACTGTGACCCCTGATCTATACTGACACTATCTCACTGTGACCTCCTGATCTATACTGACACTATCACACTGTGACCCCCTGATCTATACTGACGCTATCACACTGTGACCCCCTGATCTATACTGACACTATCACACTGTGACCTCCTGATCTATACTGACACTATCACACTGTGACCTCCTGATCTATAATGACACTATCACACTGTGACCCCCTGATCTATACTGACACTATCACACTGTGACCCCCTGATCTATACTGACACTATCACACTGTGACCCCCTGATCTATACTGACACTATCACACTGTGACCCCCTGATCTATACTGACACTATCACACTGTGACCCCCTGATCTATACTGACACTATCACACTGTGACCCCCTGATCTATACTGACGCTATCACACTGTGACCTCCTGATCTATACTGACACTATCACACTGTGACCCCCTGATCTATACTGACACTAGGGATGAGCGGTTCGGGTTCAGACGTTTCGGAGTTTGACCCGAACTTGGCCTGTTCGAGCAGATCGCGAACACCGAACATTTCCGGGTGTTCGCCGCATGTTCGACCACAATGGACCACAATGCATTTTCCCACTGCCTGAAGCTCGTAATTGGCTACAGCCTTGCACCTGACCACAGGTCTGGTGCAAGACTGGTTCAACACTATGCCAATCACCGCTCAGAGTCCTGATTGGGCAAATTTTGCCCAATCATGGGCTCACAGAGCTAAGTCCCGCAGCACACTATATAACGTTTCCACGCAGCGCTTCTGCACGCATTTCAGAGGAGATTTCAGAGGAGATAGTTGTGTCTTGTTACTGCCGGTCTGCCACGCTACTGGGGGGGTCTCATTTCTACCAAATATCAGGGAATTTAGGTGATGTGTGTCTTGTTACTGTGCCAGCAAATTTTTTTGGGGGTTTACAACTTTGTTGAAAACATTTGTGAATTGAGGTCATCTTCTGTGTCTTGTCACTGTGCCAGCAAGTCTTTTTGGGGTTCACTAATTTCTTTAAAACACTTGTGAATTAAGGTGATCTGTGTCTCGTCACACATCCAGTACCACGCAGTATTTTGGGGCTCACTAATTTCTACAAAACATTTGTGAATTGAGGTGATCTCTGTCTCGTCACACAGCCAGTACCACGCAGTATTTTGGGGCTCACTAATTTCTACAAAACATTTTTGAGTTGAGGTGATCTTCTGTGTCTTGTCACACATCCAGTACCACGCTGTATTTTGGGGCTCACTAATTTCTACAAAACATTTGTGAATTGAGGTGATCTCTGTCTCGTCACACAGCCAGTACCACGCAGTATTTTGGGGCTCACTAATTTCTACAAAACATTTTTGAGTTGAGGTGATCTTCTGTGTCTTGTCACACATCCAGTACCACGCTGTATTTTGGGGCTCACTAATTTCTACAAAACATTTGTGAATTGAGGTGATCTCTGTCTCGTCACACAGCCAGTACCACGCAGTATTTTGGGGCTCACTAATTTCTTTAAAACATTTGGGAATTGAGGTGATCTGTGTCTCGTCACTTACCACGCAGTATTTTGGGGCTCACTAATTTCTACAAAACATTTGTGAATTGAGGTGATCTTCTGTGTCTTGTCACACAGCCAGCAAGTTTTTTTGGGGCTCACTAATTTCTTTAAAACATTTGTGAATTGAGGTAATCTGTCTTTTGTCACTGGCTGCCAGCTATCAGTGTGTCTCACTGAGTTATACCAGAGTTCTCTAAATCTTTATACCAGAGTTGAATCAGAGTTCTGTATATATTAATCAATATATCACTCACCATGTCTGAAAGAACAAAAAGGACAGGCAGATGCTCCCAGACACAGATAAGAGGGCATGCAGCCCCTGTGTCGGGAGGCTGTGCCTCTGGTAGTGGTGGACGTGGTGCATCCTCTGCAGGGGCACGCTTGTCCTTTCGAACTGGTGCTGGCCGTCTTAAGCAGCAGCAACATACAGAGGACTTGGTGGATTGGCTAACCAGGCCATCCTCATCCTCCGAGTCCTCTGCCAGCCAGGCTTCTAGTGCTTTACAGTCCACCTCAGCTGCCAAAGCCTCTAATGCAGCCTCCATGTCCACAGCTACTGCTGCCGTAGCCTCGCTATCACACACGGAGGAGTCAGCTGAATTGTTTGACTACAATGAGAGTGACATGCTGCTTGAGGATGCGCAGCAAGTACAGTGCTCTGATTCAATCTCTGAGGTTGAGCAAGGGAGTATAATCAACCTAGAGGAAGGGGGTGCCAGTGATGACACACAAATAACTGGCACTCATGTTGCCCCAGCAGCTGCAGCATACTGCCAAGTTGGCTCCAGTGACGAGGAGATAGGGGGTGAAGATGACAATGATGATGAGGTCACTGACTCCACCTGGGTGCCAGATCGAACAGAGGAATCAAGTGAGGAGGAGGGGGAGGAGGAGGCACAGCAAACACGAGGCACAACATCCTCTGTGACCAACCGTAGCACTAGCCAGTCCAAGGCATCACATGTCAGAGCTGCTCCGGTGCAGAGCGCTGTTGTCTCAAAGAACACATGCAGGAAGTCTGTTGTCTGGGAGTTCTTTAAGAAATGTGCAGTAGAGCGCAGCGTTGCTATTTGTAATCTATGTCAGATGAGGCTTAAGCGTGGGAAAGATACCAGACACTTGGGTACCACGTGCTTGAGGCGACATATGAACAAGTGTCACACATCCCATTGGCGCAAAACTTTGCGTAGGTCCTCCTCCTCCTCATCTGTCTCTACCCCCACTGTATGTCCTGCCATGTCATTGCCTACAACCTCCACCGACAGGGATGATGCTACAGTAATGGATGTACCAGGTCCTTCCTCACAATGTGACATCATCCCAGTAGCTGAGGATTTACGCAGTCAGATTACGTTGCCGCAGCTGCTGCAGCGAAAGAAAAAATATAGTCCCAACCATCACCAAGCACAGCGTCTAAATGCCAGCTTAGCAAAATTACTCGCATTGCAGCTGCTGCCTTTCCAGCTGGTGGACTCTGCTCCCTTCCGTGAATTTGCTGAATGTGCTGTACCACAGTGGCAGGTTCCAAAACGCCATTACTTTTTACGCAAGGCCATTCCAGCACTATACCAGCACGTGGAAGACAATGTTATCCAGTCATTGGGAAAGGCAGTCAGCAGCAAGGTGCATGTGTCCAGCAAGCATGGACAGGGTCGTTACATTTCCTTCACGGCACACTGGGTAACTCTGATTGCAGCTGGGAGTGATCCAAGATGGGGCTCTGTGCTGGAGCTTGTTCATCCACCACGCCTCCAGAAAGCTGCTTGTATGAGGTCTGTCTGCTCCACCACCTCTTCCTCCTCCTCCATCTCTGTCTCTGGCGAAGTGGCAGTTAAACTGACGCCTGACAGGGTCTACACAATGGCTCAAGCAAAAAGATGCCATACTGTGCTTGAGCTGGTTCGTTTAGGGGACAGGAGCCACACCGGGTCAGAAATTTTGTCAGCTCTGCAGGGGCAGGTGCAGAGATGGTTAACACCACGCCAGCTTGAGCTGGGAATGATCGTCTGCGATAATGGCAGCAACCTTCTCTCCGCCCTACAGAAGGGTAAATTGACGCATGTACCATGCCTAGCACACGTCCTAAATCTGGTGGTACAGCGTTTCCTAACCAAGTACCCAGGGCTGCCAGAGCTTCTCATCCAGGCCAGAAAAGTCTGCAGCCACTTCAGACGGTCATTCCCAGCAAGCATTCGCCTGGCAGAAATTCAAAGAGAATTCCACCTTCCCACAAACCTTCTGATCTGTGACATGCCCACCAGGTGGAACTCAACATTAGCAATGCTGCAGCGTCTGCACAAGCAGCAGAGGGCCATCAACGAGTACCTGTGTGAGTATGGCACAAGGACAGGTTCAGGTCAACTTGGTTTCCCCCCCCCCGCAGTGGCTGATGATCAAGGATGCATGCACTGTACTGTCACCATTTGAGGAGGCAACGAGGATGGTGAACAGGGACAGTGCATGCATCAGTGACACAATTCCTTTAGTGTTCCTGCTGGAGCACACTCTGCGGGGAATTATAGATGTGGCTCTAGAGGCAGAGCAGCGGGAGGAAGAGGAGGCCTTCCCTAGCTCTCAAGGCCCCAGTCTTTCCGCAGACAGCATTCCAGCGGGTCCTACTCAGATCAGACAGGAGGAGTAGGAATATTTAAGTAGTGGGGGCATTGAAGGTGGGGATTCCTCAAGGGAGGGTTTTGTGTGCCCAGAAACAGAAGGGCTAGTGCGTGGCTGGGAGGAGGAAGTGCACGATACGGTCATCCTCATTGACCAGGAAGACTCGGAAGCTAATGCCACCTACAACATACGCTGCATGGGCTCCCTAATGATGTAAAGCCTGCTAAAGGACCCCAGGATTCGTGCTATCAAGGAGAGGGATCATTACTGGTTGGCAACCCTTCTTGATCCACGATACAAGGGGAAAGTTGCAGAGCTCATCCTGCCCACACAGAGGGAGCACAGGATGAAAAAACTTGAGGATGCTCTAAAGCGACCCTTGTGTAACACCTTTCCAGGCACTGGTAGATTACCAAGTGCTGACACATGTGCTTCTGAGGCTGTGGGTGATCAGAGGAATAGTGGTGAAGGCCAGGGCCGCTTGACTGATGCTTTTTTAATTTTTTTTAGTCCTCGACGCCCAGGGACGTCAAATGTAGGCACCCATTGCCAGCGTCTTCACCATATGGTGCAGGACAATCTAGGGGCAAGGGCAGACCTGGATACCTTTCCAGCAGATGATCCACTGGCTTACTGGTGTTGAGATTGGATCACTGGCCAGAACTTAGCCAATATGCTATGCAGCTACTAGGTTGCCCTTCATCTAGCGTGCTTTCCGAAAGGACGTTCAGTGCCGCTGGAGGTTTTGTCACAGACAGAGCTGTAGCTAGCTCCTTTTGCACCCGAGGCAAGAATAGAAAATTGTGCCCCCCCTGCTCTGGCTAGACACTGGTGTGGCTCACCGTGCCTGCTACTCTTGCTGGCGTCTCTTGCTAGCATTTGTAGTGTAGGCATTTGGTGGTGGTGGGCTCCAGGGCAGTGTGGCTGAGTGTGCTGGGCTCCAGGAAAGTGTGGCTGATGTTTGTGGTGGGGCTTCAGGCAGGGCCGGACTCGGTTTAAAAAGCAGCCCTGAGACTTAGACCAGCCCTATATTGTGATAAGTTCAAACGAAAAGAATATGTATCAGAGCTCCACAGCAATAAAACTCACAGTAAGGTGCAGTGTGTATGAGCGTATCACAGAGCTCCACAGCAATAAAACTCACAGTAATGTGCAGTGTGTATGAACGTATCACAGAATCCACAGCAATAAAACTCACAGTAACGTGCGGTGTGTATCAGCGTATCACAGAGCTCCACAGCAATAAAACTCACAGTAATGTGTAGGGTGTATGAGTGTGTCACAGAGCTGCACAGCTATAAATCTCACAGCAATGTGCGGTGTGTATGAACATTAATTTAACAGTTATTTTAACATCATGGGGGGCCATCAAGGTTTAGAAAATTATCAGTCATGCAGGTTGCATGGCCCTGTGTATTGCTAGGGTGAACATGCATCCTGTATAAATGGATCCTGCACAGGTGAGAGAGTAGAGGGGTAGAAAGAGAGTGAGAGAGGGGAGTAGAAAGAGAGAGGGGAGTAGAAAGAGAGAGGGGGAGAGAGGGGGGTAGAAAGAGAGAGGGGTAGAGAGAGAGGGGTAGAGAGAGAGGGGTAGAAAGAGAGGGGTAGAAAGAGAGGAGTATAGAGAGAGGAGTAGAAAGAGAGGGGTAGAAAGAGAGAGGGGTAGAGAGAGGGGTAGAAAGAGGGGGTAGAAAGAGAGAGGAGTAGAAAGAGGGGGGTAGAAAGAGGGGGGTAGAAAGAGAGAGGTAGAAAGAGGGGTAGAGAGAGAGAGGGGTAGAGAGAGGGGTAGAGAGAGGGGTAGAAAGAGGGGTAGAAAGAGGGGTAGAAAGAGAGAGGAGTAGAAAGAGAGAGGGGTAGAAAGAGAGAGGGGTAGAAAGAGAGAGGGGTAGAGAGAGGGGTAGAAAGAGAGAGGGGTAGAAAGAGAGAAGTAGAAAGAGAGGGGTAGAAAGAGAGGAGTAGAGAGAGGGGTAGAAAGAGAGAGGGGTAGAGAGAGGGGTAGAGAGAGGGGTAGAAAGAGGGGTAGAGAGAGGGGTAGGTAGAGAGAGGGTAGAAAGAGAGAGGGGTAGAAAGAGAGGGGGTAGAAAGAGAGGGGGGTAGAGAGAGGGGTAGAAAGAGAGAGGGGTAGAGAGAGGGGTAGAGAGAGGGGTAGAAAGAGGGGTAGAAAGAGAGAGGGGTAGAGAGAGGGGGAGAGAGAGGGGTAGAGAGAGAGAGGGTAGAAAGAGAGGGTAGAGAGAAGGGTAGAAAGAGAGAGGGGTAGAAGAGAGAGGGGTAGAAAGAGAGAGGGGTAGAGAGAGGAGTAGAAAGAGAGAGGGGTAGAAAGAGAGAGGGGTAGAAAGAGAGGGGTAGAAAGAGAGAGGGGTAGAAGAAGAGGGGTAGAAAGAGGGGAGTAGAAAGAGAGTAGAGAGAGAGGGGTAGAAAGAGAGAGGGGTAGAGAGAGGGGTAGAGAAAGAGGGGTAGAGAGAGAGGGGTAGAAAGAGAGAGGGGTAGAAAGAGAGAGGGTAGAAAGAGAGGGGTAGAAAGAGAGGGGTAGAAAGAGAGGGGTAGAAAGAGAGGGGTAGAAAGAGAGAGGGGTAGAAAGAGAGAGGGGTAGAAAGAGGGGAGTAGAAAGAGAGGGGTAGAAAGAGAGGGGTAGAAAGAGAGAGGGGTAGAAAGAGAGAGGAGTAGAAAGAGAGGAGTAGAAAGAGAGAGGGGGTAGAAAGAGAGAGGGGTAGAAAGAGAGGAGTAGAGAGAGGGGTAGAAGAGAGAGGAGTAGAAGAGAGAGAGTAGAAAGAGAGGGGTAGAAGAGAGAGGTAGAAAGAGAGAGGGGTAGAAAGAGAGAGGGGTAGAAGAGAGAGGGGTAGAAAGAGAGAGGGGTAGAAAGAGAGAGGGTAGAAAGAGAGAGGGGTAGAAAGAGGGGAGTAGAAAGAGAGGGGTAGAAAGAGAGGGGTAGAAAGAGAGAGGGGTAGAAAGAGAGAGGGGTAGAGAGAGGAGTAGAAAGAGAGGAGTAGAAAGAGAGGAGTAGAAAGAGAGAGGGGTAGAAAGAGAGAGGGGTAGAAAGAGAGGGGTAGAAAGAGAGGGGTAGAAAGAGAGGGGTAGAAAGAGAGGGGGTAGAAAGAGAGAGGAGTAGAAAGAGAGGAGTAGAGAGAGGGGTAGAAAGAGAGGAGTAGAAAGAGAGGGGTAGAAAGAGAGGGGTAGAAAGAGAGGGGTAGAAAGAGAGGGGGTAGAAAGAGAGGGGTAGAAAGAGAGGGGGTAGAAAGAGAGAGGAGTAGAAAGAGAGGAGTAGAGAGAGAGGGGTAGAAAGAGAGGAGTAGAAAGAGAGGGGTAGAAAGAGAGGGGAGTAGAAAGAGGAGAGGTAGAAAGAGAGGGGTAGAAAAAGAGGGGTAGAAAGAGAGGGGAGTAGAAAGAGGAGAGGTAGAAAGAGAGGGGTAGAAAGAGAGGGGTAGAAAGAGAGAGGAGGTAGAAAGAGAGGGGTAGAAAGAGAGAGGAGGTAGAAAGAGAGCGGGGAAGAGAGGGGGTAGAGAGAGAGAGGTAGAAAGAGAGAAAGAGGGGGCAAAGGGGAGAGGGAGAAAAGGGGAGAGGGGAAAAAAGGGGACAGGGAGCAAGCGCAAAGGAGACAGGAGAGAAAGGGGTGATAGAGGAAAAGGGAGAGAGGGGAAAAAAGGGGAGAGGGGAAAAAAGGGGAGAGGGGAAAAAAGGGGACAGGGAGCAAGCGCAAAGGAGACAGAGAAAAGGGTGACAGAGGGGAAAAGGGAGAGAGGAAAAAAGGGGAGAGGGGAAAAAAGGTAGAGGGAGCAAGCGCAAAGGGGAGAGAGGGGAAAAGGGAGGAGGGGCAAAGGGGAGAGGGAGAAGGGGGAAAAAGGGGAGAGGGGAGAGGGGAGGGGGAGAAAAAGGGACAGAGGGTCAAAGGGGGAGGGAGAAAAAGGGACGGGGAAAAGGGGGAGAGGGAGAGAGGGGCAGAGGGGGAAAAGGGAGAGAGAGGGGGCAAAGGGGGAGGGAGAAAAAGGGACAGGGGAAAAGGGGGAGAGGGAGAGAGGGGCAGAGGGGGAAAAGGGAGAGAGAGGGGGCAAAGGGGGAGGGAGAAAAAGGGACAGGGGAAAAGGGGGAGAGGGAGAGAGGGGCAGAGGGGAAAAGGAGAGAGAGGGGGCAAAGGGGACGGAAAAGGGGAGAGAAAAGGGGTCAGAGGGGAAAAGGGAGAGAGGGCAAAGGAAACAGGGGGAGAGGGAGAAAAGGGGACAGAGAGAGGGGGCAAAGGAGAGAGAGAGAGAAGGTGGAGAGGGAAGATAGTGCCCTGCTGATATCTCTACAAATCAGAGTGACAGTCTCTCACCTGGGGCTGATTAACAACGTTTTCAAGGTAGGTGTGTATCAGGGAGGAATGGATTGAGAGCAGCTGCTCTCACACCTCACCTAGAAGTCTGCCCTGCTGCTGCTGCCTCTCCCAATGAGTGTGTTTGTGGCCACAAACTTCCTGTAAGCAGGAGCAGGTGGCTGATTGGAGGAGGAGGCGGAGACAAGTGGAAGGAAGAGAGGTCACCAGGGATCCACTTCCACACTGTCAGTGGAGAGTCTCTCAATCACACGCCTGCGTGCAAGTGAGCATTGAAGAAGCCACAGCCCACAGGCAGCCCAGCAACCCAAAAATTAAGAAAGGCCAGGCTGGCTTCAGGCCAGGCAGTGGCTGAGTGTGCTGGGCTTTCTGGCGCTACTCAGTCTGTCCCCTCGGCTCCGCCCCTAAAGTCTACTCTAGTGATTAACGCAGGCTGTGACACGTGCAGGCGGCGCTCCCCACTGGTGGCAGTCACGTGTGGCTCCGCACTTTCAGCTGTTCAGTGCAGCTAGAAGGGGACCTCCGCTCCTGCAGTCAGAGAGAGAGAGAGGTGATCATCGCGATTTCGATTTACATTATTACTAAGAGCGAGTGATCACCCCTGCCTGCGCCCCCTTGTGGCTGTGCCCGAGGCGAGTGCCACACTGGCCTCGCCCTCCCTACGGCCCTGGTCACAGACAAAAGAGTGCGTCTGTCACCGACTCTGTAGACCGCTGACATTATAAAAATGAATCATCCTGGATCAGCAGCTATCACTCCCCTGATGCTGACGTAACGGAATAGATCGGGGATGTCCTCTCTGCATTCACAAAAACTCAGCACTGAACTCTTCCCAATACCACAAAAGGGTTACGGTGTGAATGCACTTGCTGCCATGAAAGGCACAATATTTGGCTGCACTGACGCCTGTGCCAGATTTATATCATTTTATTTTTTTGTGAACCGCAGGTCCAACCCTGCACTCTTCCACAATACCACAGAGGGGTTACTCTGTATG
>RXON01003216.1:0-18800 GCA_009667805.1 Leptobrachium leishanense
CCAACCTCATCCGCATTTCTTTCTGAAACTCTGTCTCTACGGAGTCTTGGGACAAGACTGACCTGGCACGGTTGTCCTCCATGGCTTTTTGGATTGTTGCTGGCTGCCAATCCCAGAGCCTCTGCCAATTCGTTCAAATTCTCTCTCAAATTTCTCCCTCCAGCTGGAAAGGGCAATCCCACCGCTGCAACCAGTGTTATGGACCGAGTACGAATACGATACTTTTTTTTCACGTACTCATCGATACCGAGTACCGATACTTTTATTTTATGTCATGTGAACGCTTATCAATAAGAACAGACCTCATATAAAAATGCCCCCAGCTCACATGTATATATCCCCCCGAGATATATATATATACAGAATGCCCCAGCTCACATGGATATGTAGCTTGCCACCAGCTCATATGGATATATAGCTTGCCCCAGCTCACATTGATATGCCCCAGCTCACATGGATATGCCGCTCTCATGGATATGCCCCAGCTCTCATAGATATTGCCCAGCTCTCATGGATATGCCGCAGCTCTCATGGATATGCCGCAGCTTCTCATGGATATGCCGCAGCTCTCATGGATATGCCTCAGCTCTCATGGATATGCCCCAGCTCTCATGGATATGCCCCAGCTCTCATGGATATTGCCCCAGCTCTCATGGATATGCCCTTGGATATGCCCTCATGGATATTCACTTTAGACACACAAGTCAGGACAACCCCATCCCTTCCAGAATACAGCTCTCACAGAGCATACTGAACGCTGGGAAGTTGGCCGCATGCATGAAAAGCACGCGGCTAGCGTTCCCCTGCGGTGGCAGCGATAGTCACCATCCGAGGTCTGGTTGCGCTGCTGTGATGTGATCACGTGCCTGCCGGGGCCTCTGTGACGCTGCCTCCAGCCTAGAGGCAGCGTCAGATGCCGCCCGGCGGCCACGTGAACGCATCACAGCAGCACGACCAGACCTTCGGACAGGTGAGTATTGCTGACGCCGGAGGGGAACGCTGGCCGCGTGCTTTTCTTGCACACGGCCAGCTTCTCCAGCCCCGCGGGATACCGGTAAGCCGGCCCAGCGCTGGCTTCCGGTATCGGGGGGTGTATCGGGCCATTTGCACGAGTACCAAGTACTCGTACAAATGGCAGTATCGGTACCGATATCGGTGCATCTCTAATTTTAACATTGAAGCCTATGGGATTCGCCTGAATAAACCTGTTGAATGAAACCACCGAACAGCAGGGGCATTTCGGACCTTTCACTGCTGGTTTTGTTCTCTGTACAGACGAAGCATTGCTTCTCTATGGGGATTTCACTGCCCTCGAACAGGCACCGTATGTGCAGGCAATTCGCCAACATTTGGCGTACTGCCTGCTCTCTGAATAGCCGAATGGCCAGGAAAAGGTAGCCGTACGCTGAATTTCAGCCTTCGGTTACCTTTCACCAGCAATTCGGAGCTCTTTGAATAACCCTATAGAGATATATATATATATATATATATATATTTTTTATTTTCTTCGCTTTATAAGAAATGCAGTGGATAGAATTCAGCATTTTGGAGTGAAGGACACTTTGACACTTTAGCCACTAGGTGGCAGCATAAAGTAAGAATTGGTCTGCAGCAGTTTGCTCAGGTTGGAGACTTGAACTGTTGCACCGCACTTTTCCTACCACTAGAGGGCCCAAATGCTAGCCCACTGTTTTACTATATTGTATTTACCATCAGGGTTATTCAGAGAGAGGCAAAAACTAGGAGAATGACTGGAGTAGTGAAAATTCTAGCAGGGTTATTCAGAGAAAGGTGAAACTCTGGAGAACTTTTGGAGAAGTGAAAATTCTAGGTCAAAATAGCTGATTTGGAAAGTGAGATAAATGGGAGAATTTTTCTGGTTTGGCTATTTTGACCTAGAATTTTCACTTCTCCAGTCATTCTCCTGGTTTTCATCTCTCTCTGAATAATCCTGTATATATATTTATAATCTTTTTTGAACCTGTGCAATTATTCGCAACAGTGTAAACGACATCATCTATTTTTATGGTAGTGGTCTTATTCAAGACCAATGTGATGATCACAATCACCCTTTTTCCACTGATAACCTTTTTATGTCTTCCATTCTATATCCTTTATCTCAACGGAACCTTATTGTTAGGTTTGCATAAATTTGCACAGACCTGGACTATTGCACCACCCACTTTGCACCACTAGAAGGCCTAATCTCTAGCTCCTTGTCTTTTATTCAATTGTATCTACTAAATATTATGTTTTAACCTCCCTAGCGGCCTAATTTTTTAAAAATTTTGTGTCTAAAAGCGTCTCAATTTTTTTTTTTAAGGAAACGTGTTTTTGTACATAGTTAGCCTGTAATAATTAGGAATCACGCAATCCGTGCAAGCAAGAGTCCTTAATAAATACACTGAGTCCGATAAAGTTTGAAACACGACATAATAATTTATTATCCCAAAAATAATTATCCAAAATAATGTAAATAAATGATATTCGATAAAATAAAACAAAAAACACAGAAATCGGTCTGAAAACAAGGGTGAGACTATGTATGGTCTGTTTCTTATCCTGTAGTGCCACCTAGTGGCCGTTCATAAACATTGTACATTGGAATACAGTGTATTGTTAAAAACAAAAATAAGTTTGCTGCCTGGTCCGGCCCCCCTGCATGGTGTGACTCGCAGGGAGCGTTACCAGGAAGCAACTCGCCGCGATCACACTGCGGGGGGCTGCCAGGGAGCGCAGGAGGAGGTGAGTATGCAGCCCGAGTGTGGCTCGGGGTTACCGTTTGCGGTAGTGAAATTTAACCCCGAGTCACACTCGGGAATACCACCAGGGAGGTTAATAATTTTCCTGAATTTGCACATTTTTCTGTAACAGTATAAGCTGTATTCTCTATTTATTGGTTAGTGGTCTTATCCTAGATAAATGTGATTATTATAATCACCTCTCTCCTTTGATAAGGATTTTATGTTTATGTATGCTATCATATATTCTATAATTTGAGCACTAAGCACTTTGGTCTCATCCCAACGGAACCTTATTGCCACTTCACAGACGAGATACAGTATTTCAAGATTACGTGCAGCGCCAACAGAGGGAACCCTACACCATATCTTTGATCTACCTCCAGTCGGGAGCCAAAGCACTGCCTTATTACCCTCGGTAGGCTGCTTACGCATGCACAAAATATAATTTTTAGGATTCACAAGGAGGGTGCTAACAAAGGGTACCCTTTTATTTCTACCAAATAAATTCTCCCATCTCCTATGCCAAGCTTCAAGGTTGTTTTGGGTGCATGGGCACCTAGTTGCATGGAGTCATGATCACAAATTTGGAGGACCAGTAGCAGTGCATGAACAGCAGTTCCATTTTTGCAAATACGTGTCAGGTACTGTACCGGGGGTGGTACAGAAATTGCAGGATCTGAGCCCAGGATGCGGCGATGCCAAAACAAGGGTCTGCGGTGAGGGGTGAGGTTGCTACTGGAGGCATCAAAAAGCAAATAAACGTGAAGCAGGGAAAAATTAGGAGACACAATACCGGAGGGTCTGGAAACACACAGGTTTGGTTCAATGGCAGGTTTTGGTTTTCAGAAAACCACAGGGGAGCTACAACACAGGTTCTCTCTTGCTGAGAGCAGATACAACTAATGTTTAAGCAGGGAACAGAAGGGGTGTGGCACTTTTATTTCCAGAGAGGTCAGATGACCTGGAGTGTGTGAGTGTGTGTTTTGGTGCATTAACTATTTAGCTGCTGGAAACAGGAATGACACGAAGTGCAGGATTTGGAAGGGTGCTGCCCTGCATGGATCAGGATCCTTACATAACGTCTTATTCTTCCATGAACGTAATTATTTTCTAACCACTCAATCAATTCACCGTCTGGTGGCAAATCTGCAACATCTGGTGGCAGTGAGGCTTCAAGACATTAAATGCTTTTGTAATTTGATCTGACAGAATAGCTGCCAAGGCAAAGAAATGAAGCAGCATTAAACAAACTTCTTTGTCTATGCTGTATTAAGATGCCAATCCACTTGCTTGAAATTCTTCTCCAAATACACTGGCCCAGATAGAAGAAGCAAACCTTATTGGACACTTCTGGAAATTCGCTTTTCGAAGTGTTAATAGCTGCCAGTTCCAGATCAGTTATGATAGCCTGTGGCTTTAGTTCAATTTCATGTTCTTCACCGAAGTCGATCAAGTCTTTGAAACATACAATTACAATTCTTTTACTTTTCTCGTCATTAAGATGTAGACTAGCAGGGTTATCCAAAGAGATTCGAAAAGTCACCGCACGTTCGGTGACTTTTCGTTCTCTTCAATTCGGTTCCTTTTGCCGATTGCATTTCGGTGACCCTGCGGTGTATTCAGCAAACAGCACAGGGCCCCGAATTGCAGGGAAAAGCTACCGCAAACCTGACGAAAACTAACCGAATGCACGCTGAAAACAAGCAAAAACATCTGGATTAACCTTCGAAAAATTTACATTCAACCTTAAAGTAAATATTCTATATTTATCAAAGGCGAAGTATTGAATAATGGATGGAACATTCAAAACTGTACCCACAATCTTTTACCAGCTCTATACTGAAGTGGAAATAGGCTGGAAGACGGCCGCCATTGTACACAGGCGGCCATCTTGTTCAGAATATTGGTTCACTTGTATATAACTAGACAGGTTTGTAGCTGAGACTAGAATGAGGTATACGTAGAAATTTAGGAATGCGTTTAGATTAGCAGAAAAGCAATTAAAGCTTTATGAAGGATCTCTGTCTGTTCCTGGCACAGAGGAGAAAAGCGACTCCAAGGTCGTTGGGGCCCGCGGAAAGACGAAGGAGTATAGAAGACCGGGCCCCAGGCTTTCTGAATAAATATAGCCGATAGGGAGGGAGGCACTGCCCGGAGAAAGACAGCACAAACAAATCACAGACTGTCAAACTAACGAGAAGTGTATCAATTTATAGTTATATGTGGAATGTTCTTTGTGTTCGAATTAATGATGGGAGGTATTAACCCACGTGGGGTGGAATAAAGTGTTATAGGGAGGTGGGCTGATGGGGATGTACCTAATTATGTATTTGGGGCATAAAACCTCATGTCTCTGTGTAATCGAGGCTCACTCTAAGCGATTCAATCCTGTGTGAGCACTTGTGTGACGACACAATAAACTCTTGCCTTCCTGAAGAGACTCGTGTTTGGACAATCCTTGCTTGTGTCTGGTCCGGCGCCGTTCTGAAAGTGAACCTGTTTTTGCCCGGCTACATTTCTGGGGAACTCGATAGCCGGGATAACGGGCCTTTTGCCAAGACACAGGCAACGGTTGCTGAACACAGTGCGGCGCTTGACTGCAGCAGTGCCAGAATCCCGGTGGTTGGGGGCGTCCGTTGAAGGTGAGCTGACATCTGCAGGCGCCAAGCAGGATTTCCTGTACAGTGGACCTCATCTCGTCCCAAACGGACCCCCCGGCCCGGGGAAACTGGGACAACCCTGAGTCCGAGGAAACAGCGAGCAGCGCCGGCGATAGGTAACGTGTCTTCTATGTTTTGTATGTCTAAAGGAAATACCGGTATCTAAGGGAAACGTCCGACTGAGATAGACGGATAAGAGGATGCGATGGCCACCATCCTATTGGCATATCTAGCCCGCCGCTGATAGCGCTGACATTGCTGAGGAGCCAGAGTGGCTAGCGGGTGTCTGGATTCGGGGAATTGAATGCCAATCAAAGGGTAGTTCTGTAAGAGAGGGAGAAGGTAGCTGCGTGGAGTTGCATAGTTCAGTGTTTTGTAAATAGAGCTTCGCCACGTGGGTAAAAGGGAAAGGAGGAGGGATTTTCTGTGACTGGGCTAAGAGCCTGAGTCAGTGCCTAGTGTGTACGCCGTGTAGTGAAAGGGCTTATAGTGAAGCCAGCGATAGCTGCAGAGATAGTGGTGCTGAGTGGGTAGATTATCCATAAGGCAGATTGGAATTGCAGGCGGAAGTATAGACAAGGAACGGGGTGCACATAGCCACAAGCAGTCAAGAGTTAGAGTTCAAATTACGGGGTATAAGGAGCCACAAAGAAGGGGATAAGTACCCTTGGCTAGTAGAAAGAGTAGAAGTGCCTATGTTTATTCTATGTTGAAAGTATCTGATACGTATGAGCTGTGAATGAATTGACTTGAGTGCTGTGAGTGAACGCGCGCCTACTCGCTCCACGAGGAAGCAAATACGAGATTTGACCCTGGACGTACGGTTTCGGCTCAGGCGACTGCAGTCGGCTACTGAAGGGGGAAGCGTATGTGGATGCGGATAAATTGTTGACTGAAGTATCAGACTGTAGATTTTAACTGTTGTTGAAATAAGATATTTGTATCGCAAAAAGTATTGTTTTCAGGAGTGACAATGGGTAACGGGTCATCAAAGCCCAAGAGGGTAAAGGAGGGGGAGACGCCCTAGAATATATGGTGCGGAATTTTGAAGCATTATATAAAACGCATGATTATGGTGTAGAATTGACAAAAGAGAAATTAAATGTAATGTGTACAGTTGTGTGGCCGTTATTTAGTCCCAGGATGGCCAGAGCAGGGGTCAATGGACCCGGAGTTAGTACAGAAGGTACATTCCCAAGTTACAGAGCAGTATGGACATCCTGAACAATACCCATATATAGATGTATGGAGATATTGTATTAAAAATAAGAGTTATTTTATAATGATAGCGGGGAGAAATAAGAAGCAGGACCCCCAAAATAATAGAGAGAGAGAGGTGTTGGTAGAGCAACCGGAAGAGAGTGACGGTCTGCCCCGTCCTATCCATTATGTTATGGGGCAGCTAGGGAAGCTCTGAATGCCGCGATTTGCGGGGCGGAGAGGGGGGAGCAGGCAGCGGCTGGGTCTCGGTCAGCTCCCTCTGCTCCGTCCCGTGCGGCTGCGGAGGAAGGGCAGGGCGCAGCGGGTGGAGGGGACATAGAGGCTCCACCAGAGAAGATTGAGATGCCCGATGGGAGCGTATATAAATTAGTGCCCCACGGGAATGGTGATGATAAAGAGGAGGATGAGAACCAGGGAGTTACCACACGCGCAACGAATAGTATATATAAACCCGGGATCCGTACCAACACAATCCCTACAAGAATGCTATGCAGTTGCCTTTGCGGGAGGTGCCAGGCCCCCCCTCGGCGGATGGGAATCCAGGGCCAATGCAATACACATATGTCCCGTTCACGACAACGGATTTTTTTAATTGGAAAACACACACACCACTGTATTTCACAAATCCCGCAGCAGTGGCCAGTATGATAGAGTCAGTTATGCTCACACATAACCCCACATGGGCAGATTGTCAGCAATTAATGTTGACAATGTTCACCACAGAGGAAAGAGCCCGAATAAATAGTAGCGCGCGAAAGATTTTACTCGCCCAAGCTGTAGCAGATGCTAAGCCTCATCCAGAAGCATGGGCAGAGGAGCATTACCCCAAAACGGATCCTAAATGGCCGTACAATACAGTTGAAGGAGTTGCCCATCTGCAGACATACAGAACAGCAGTAATAATGGGTGTTAAAGCGGGAAGGAAAAAGCCCACAAACATGGGAAAAATAGCAGATGTGGTGCAAGAGGTTAAGGAATCCCCAAGTGCGTTTTTAGAAAGATTGCTGGATGTGTACAGGATGTATAGTCCTATTGATCCGGAAACAACGGAGAATCAGAGGTTAATTAACTCTTCGTTTGTGGGTCAGTCACAGAGAGATATACGGAACAAAATACAGAGAATAGATGGGTTTTTGGGGAAAGGTATTAGCGAGTTAGTTGAGATCGCTAATAAAGTGTATCATAACCGGGATCTAGAGGAGATAAAAAAACAGAAGGGACACACCGGGGTGGTTGGATACATGGGGAATGGCGGAGGACGAGGTGGCCCAGACAGAGGGAGGGCAAGGGGTAGGGGGGCTAGAGGAAGAGGAAGGGGAGCCCCTAGGGAACCCCTAGGACCCAATCAGTGCGCGTGGTGCCGGGTGAAGGTCACTGGAAAAACGACTGTTCTGCATTTTTGGCTAAATTTGAGGGACAGGGTGAAGTTGGGGGACGGGAGGTCAAGCCCCTAATGGCCAGGTAACAGGCGGGAAGGTATGAAAGAAGTGAAGGGAATGGAGCGGGGTTTGTGGGACTGGCGGGGACGTTATTTGAAAGGGCAGAATGTATATTGACGGGGACCTGGGCCCATCCCGCTCGGTAGCCACGAGCCCACGGTCACGATGAGAGTGGGAATAAAGATGAAGTTTTTATGGTAGATACAGGTGCCGAATATTCTGTTGTAAACAAAGCAAATTGCACCTCCAATGGGAAATGAGGTTGATATTATGGGAGCATAAAATAAATTAATATTTTATGGAGTGAGATAGTTGCAGTGCTGTATAGTTTTATGTGTGTGGTTCAGACTGATTTTATCCGATTGTGTTTTTAATTGATTATTAAACTGTTCAATTAAAGTTGAGATTGAGCGTCATCCCTGGTGTATAGGCCCCCCCTTTTCTAACAGACTGTTTGCAAGAGAGGGGGAGAAGGAGGGAGCAGTTTGTTTTTCTTTGCTCTCTGATAGCTGGAAAGAATAACCCTTGTGTACTTGTGCAGCGTACTATGTTTAGCTAATTTTTAGTGTGTGTTACAATAGAATATTTGTCTGAAGTCTGTTGAGTGCAAGATATATGTTTATATTTTGTGTTGATATTATTCCGAAAGTTTAAGTTTTGTTCAGAGCTAGAATTAAATAGAAAGAAAAGAAAAGGGAGTCCTGGTTTTTTATATTATTGCATATAAATAATAATAAGTATGTAATAGTATACAATATTGCCTACTAAAATATAAAATTTATTAACAAATTAAATTGAAATATATGAAACGGTTAGAAAATTAATTGAGAAATAATTAAAGTAATTTTTCTTTACTGTTTTTACAAGGTATGTTTTTGTTTGATTTTTGATGGAATGATTTATTTTTATTTTTTTTCGATGTAGTATTAAGAGTCTGTTTTGGGCTATGGGAAAATATTTCTGAGAATATTATTTACACAATGTGTATATGTATATGCCCGAATGTCCCATCCAGCTCCTGGGGCGGGATATCTTTTGCAAATTGCAAGCCCAAATTATTTTTTTTTCCGGGGGTCACGTTCAATTAAACCTGCCGGAAAGTGGCAGTTTTGTTCGGTAGTATAATCCAGCCAGCCCGCACAACCCCCAATCTGTGAAAATCGCAGTAGTTATGTCAAAGGAGGAAGAATGGCGCACGGCACCTACTCTGTCTGCCACGCTGGATCCGCACGCACTACTCCTTGGAATTCCTGTGGGGGCGGAGGACAACCCGCCCAGATTAGTTGAATTAAAGCCCGGTGCAAAACCGGTGGCTCTAAGACAATATTATATCCCACAGAAAGCCAAGCAGGTTACAGAGTGTCTAAAAAGAAAGCACAAATATGTAAACAGAGTGTAAAATACCTGGGATTCCAGTTAACAGGTACCAAACGTGCACTAGGGGCAGAAAGGAAAGAAGCAATGTGCCGCATACCCCAACTAAAGACCAGGAGATAAGTCCGTGAGTTCCTGGGAGCTGCAGGCTTCTGCCGCCTGTGGATCCCCAACTTCGCAGAAATTGCCAAGCCGCTTCATCAAGCAACCAAGGGGGGAGAATTAGACCCCTTTCATTGGGAAGAAGAGCAAACCGCAGCGTTTCTGAAATTAAAGACTCTGCTAATGGAAGCTCCTGCACTGGGCCTGCCAGATCATAGTAAGCTTTTCCAGCTGTTCGTACATGAACATAATCAAACAGCAACAGGAGTATTGGTCCAGACCTTTGGCTCATGGCTGAGGCCTGTGGCCTACCTCTCCAAGCAACTCGACCCTGTGGCCTGCGGCCTACCCCTATGCCTGAAAGCAGTGGCTGCCACCGCAATGCTGATAGCAGAAGCAGACAAGCTGACCCTTGGACAAGTTCTTCATGTCAAGGTGCCCCATGCTGTCAAGGCTCTGCTGGATGTCAAAGGAGGTTACTGGTTTTAGTAACAGCCGGATGACGAAGTACCAAGCCATGATGTGTGAAAATCCACGGTTCATTTGGACCTCATCGCTACCTTAAACCCTGCTACTTTACTGCCTGACTGTGAAGAGGATCCAAATCATGAATGCCTCCAAGTCATGGAAGAAGTGTTCAGTAGCAGGCCAGATTTGAAAGACGTACCCCTAGACAAATACGATCTACAGCTATTCACTGATGGTAACAGCTACATGGATGATGGGAAGAAAGTCTCCGCTATGCAGTAGTCTCAACAGAAGAAATTATTGAAGCAAAGCCACTGCCAGGCCATACATCGGCACAACTAGCTGAAATAACAGCCTTAACCAGAGCCCTTGAAATTTCTGAAGGCAAAAAAGTAAATATCTATACAGATTCCAAATACGCCTTCATGACAGTCCATGCACATGGTGCACTCTACAAAGAAAGAGGCCTACTCACGTCTTCAGAACAACAAATTAAATATGCTGCAGAAATCACGGCCCTCCTGGAAGCAGTTGGAAACCAAGTGCTGTCAGCATCATGCACTGTCGTGGCCATCAAAAAGGCCGTGATGAAATTCCAAAAGGTAACAGACGCGCGGACCAGGCCGCAAAAGCAGCTGCAAAACCGCCACTACCAACAGAAGCAGAAGCTCAAGCTAAAGTACTGATCTGCAAGCAAGAGCCTCAATCTTCCATGCCAAATTACGAGTTCTATATGAATTTGAAAAAGTTTGAACCCCACGGCGAGTTCATTGAAATAATATTGAACAAATGGCAAGATGATTATGAACTGTTAGAACTCAATCATGATTATATCCAATGGCTTTTCCCAACTCGAACACAAGGCCGAAATTTTTATTTTATTCCCCTTAATCCGCAAGAGACACGCCTAATGGTTAACACCTCAGAAGTTCAGCAAAGACTGCGCAGAGCCTGCAAGATGATGCTGAAATTCTTCGGCGTAAAATAGTGGGGGAGGAGGAAGACAAAGAAACAATTGAAGTTGAACGAGCAGAAATTTCACGTCACGTTTTGAAAATTTGACAATCAATTCTCACAATAATCTACGAATCACACGAATACTGCACAGTCTGGGAGAATTGGGAGCAGAAGAATATCAAGTCCCACTGGTGAGGTTCTTCCTCAAGGAGATCCTTATCAAGAACAGACTGCCAAGAATGAAGAAAAGTGCAATGAACTTTTTCATACCAGCAGTAAGAGATCCACAAGACAGACAAGATTTGTTATTTTTCGCATGGCGATACTATTTCCCAAAAGGAGAATTTATCTGGGGAAATCATGGAGAATTGGCACGATACAAACCAAAACCAGTGGTGGCTGCATTTCTACCGGCGCCACTGAGCGAATGGACACCTGTGTACTCAGAGAAAGAAAAGAAGTGGCTGACAGAAGAACCCAGAAAATATGGAGAAGATGGATGGTTCCAGATGGAAAATGGACGAGTGGTCCTACCAGCAACACTGGCTCCTGAAATCATAAGAGCACTTCACGCAAGTACCCATGGAAGGAGAGAAATGATGGAGCAACAGTTGGAGCCACATTTCTACGTACCAGGATTGTCAGCAATCTGCAAGGCCACAGCTCAGCAGTGTGTAACATGTGCCAGAAACAACCCGAGAACAGGCCCATCTCAACCCCAGGGAAACAGCCAATCGGGGCTATCTCCAATGACATTATTACAAATAGACTTTACAGTGCTGCCACCCTGCAAAGGATACAAATATTTACTAGTGATGGTGTGCATTTTGACAGGATGAGTAGAAGCCTTCCCAACTAGAACTGAAAAGACGACAGAAGTGGTAAAGAGTCTAATGAAAGAAATAATACCACGTTACGGATTTCCACTCGAGATAGGGTCGGACAATGGCCCTGCATTTATCCAGAACTGTTTACAACAATTTGCCGGCTACTGGGCATCACCTGGAAGCTATAGACCACCTACAGGCCCCAAAGTTCGGGAAAAGTTTGAAAGAATGAAACTGTACCCTAAAGATTTTGATGTCCAAACTGTGCCAAGAGACGTCAATAGGCTGGTTGGACTTGCTGCCGATAGTCCTTTTGCACATTAGGTGCAGACCAACCCCCCAATTGAAGCTAAGTCCGCACGAACTTATGTTTGGACGGCCAACCCCTCTGATTAATGGACTAAGGGGGGACCTTCGGGCATTGGAGAAACTAAACTAAATAATCAGGTAGTAATGCTGGGTAAATCAATTGCAGAAGTTAAATACTTAGGTGGGGGATAATATACCGCATTTTCTGTATCCTTCATTGCATAAGTATTGTCCGGGTGACTCAGTATGGGTAAAAGAGTGGAAAAATGATCCACTGGGTCCAAAATGGAGAGGTCCTTACCTTGTCCTGTTATCAACCCCTACAGCAGTAAAGGTTGCCGAGGTGGTCCCGTGGATATATCACTCCAGGGTAAAAGCAGCCGCAGCCAGTCCTGAACCAACATGGAAGGTCGTTACCAACGAGACCAACCCACTGAGGCTGAAGCTGACAAAGACCACAGCCATGAGCACCTAAATGATCCTAACCCAGATAATACAGAGGATCAACAAGTGGGTGTTTTGATGGGCACAGGTCCTGACCACCGCCAACGGGGGATACCCACAGGGTGCTTTTTAGGGGCCCGGCCCCACCCTTGATTATCCAGAAATGTTCTTTATTTTTGAAATTCCGGTGGGGAGGGATTGAGTTTATGTGACTGTAAAAAGAATTGCCCAAGGAATTCTGACACTCGGGGCATTTGTGGTGCTGATTTTATTATCTTGCTAATTTGATTTATGGACTCTCGCGTGGAGCATGCTCTAATTGTACGGGCAATGTGGGGAAAGTGGATATTTCCCATATCTGGAATGGTACGCACCCGGTGATGGAGAACCGTACCATGTGGAGACAAAAACGAGAGGCGCTATCTGGAACCAACCCAAGAGGATATTACTTGTGCAATTCTAAAAAGTCTGGGCAAACCGTATGCTGGGTGTGTAGTAGACTGCACCCAGAGACAATTCATATACCATTTGCCTCTGTTCCAATGAATTTGAGTATGTTTGTATCAGGGAATGTCACAATATATGCTGTCGATGCACCAAGGAAAAAGACAGAATTATTCAGTCCCGGGTACCCCATAATAGGACCAGTGTATCCACCAGAATGGTGTTTTCAACTAGGACCAGATAAAGAAACAATAACGAGGGTGGGTTATGTAACTCAAGTCAGTTCAACTGGACATCATACATTTACATATTCAAAACAGGACAAAAAGCGACTTATTTATACATACGATGCAGGCAACTCACTAGAGACAAGAGGCGGTGATTGGAATGTGACCAATGGGAGGCAGGGTGCAGTGGATATGATGAGACGGCTGAGACACCTTGCGATAGAGATATCAAAGGGAACACTATATTCATCACCATTTATAGTGACAGTAGGGTACCAGGTGTGCTGTGAAAGGGTGTGTTACACATGGGTACCACCAACAATAACGGGAATGTGTTATTTGGCTAAGCTGGTCCCAATCCAGAAACTAAGGGGAGAAGACACAAACACAGACACAGAACTACACCCTAGGTACCCACTGGTGTTCGAAAGACCGAAGAGAGAATTGTTTGCGAAGATGGATCGAATATGGACATGGTTGCCAGCATGGACTGGATGGGGAGGAGAGATGATGAGGAGATTGAATAGCTATGTCAATCTGATGGATGAGATTCTGAATAGAACCAGTATGGATATCCAGCTGCTGAATCTGGAAATGCGTGAGTTACGAAAGGTGCAAATGATACATGAAATGGCGCTTGAGCAGATCAGTGCGGCCTTGAATGGATTGTGTGAAATGACAATGCACTATGAATGTTGCACCTTCATCAGAAACACTACACACGAAGTCCCAGACTATTACCAGGTAATTCAAGATCATCAGGAGAAGGTAGCACAGTTGCAGGGCACAGCCAGAAGGATTGCTGCCGAAGGCTGGAATCCGCTCCGTGGGTTTGGAGCAATAGGAGAATGGTTTGGTTCTATCTTACGATTTATCTCAAGGATTGGATCCATGATACTTATGATAGTGGTGATTTTGATCATAGGGATACTGATATACCGCATAGGGCTATGTTTATGGCCACTGTGCAAAACAGCACTGATATCTACACAAACACAGAAGATACCACTGATAATTCCACAGGGTATGTTCCCAGTGAAAGAAACCCCCCCTTTTTCAGTAGTTTCAGAATAGTGGAGTGTAATGGCTACAAGTGCCAGGAAAAGATCCTGACACTTGAGCCAAGGGGGGAATGAAGTGGAAATAGGCTGGAAGACGGCCGCCATTGTACACAGGCGGCCATCTTGTTCAGAATATTGGTTCACTTGTATATAACTAGACAGGTTTGTAGCTGAGACTAGAATGAGGTATACGTAGAAATTTAGGAATGCGTTTAGTTAGTTAGCAGAAGCAATTAAAGCTTTATGAAGGATCTCTGTCTGTTCCTGGCACAGAGGAGAAAAGCGACTCCAAGGTCGTTGGGGCCCGCGGAAAGACGAAGGAGTATAGAAGACCGGGCCCCAGGCCATCTGAATAAATATAGCCGATAGGGAGGGAGGCACTGCCCGGAGAAAGACAGCACAAACAAATCACAGACTGTCAAACTAACGAGAAGTGTATCAATTTATAGTTATATGTGGAATGTTCTTTGTGTTCGAATTAATGATGGGAGGTATTAACCACGTGGGGTGGAATAAAGTGTGTATAGGGAGGTGGGCTGATGGGGATGTACCTAATTATGTATTTGGGGCATAAAACCTCATGTCTCTGTGTAATCGAGGCTCACTCTAAGCGATTCAATCCTGTGTGAGCACTTGTGTGACGACACAATAAACTCTTGCCTTTCCTGAAGAGACTCGTGTTTGGACAATCCTTGCTTGTGTCTGGTCCGGCGCCGTTCTGAAAGTGAACCTGTTTTTGCCCGGCTACAATACCATACATGCACCAGTTGGTACAGAAAATTACCGATGTCTACCCCTACAGGGTTATCCAAAGAGATCCGAATTGCTTGAGAAAGGTAACCGAATGCTGAAAATCAGCGTTCGGTTACCTTTCCTGGCCATTCGGCTATCCAGAGAGCAGGCAATTCGCCAAATCCTGGCGAATTGCCTGAACATACGGTGCCTGTTCGGTGCCTGTTCGAGGGCAGTGAAATCCCCATGAAAAAGCACTGCTTCGGCTATTCAGAGAACACAAACCAGCAGTGAAAGGATCCCCTAATGCCCTGCCATTCGGTGGTTTAATTCGGCAAATTTATTCAGGAGAATCCCATAGGCTTCAATGTTAAAAATATTCCCGTTTTAATTCAATATCTAATAAACCGTTCATTATAAAGCTCTGCAGCAAAAAGTCTCTTTATTTATAGATTTTTTAGGATACTTTAAGCATTTTTCTGATTTTTTTTTTTTTTTCAGTTTACTTATTTTTTTGTAACAGCCCTCTTTATTATCATTCCCTGGACCTCCTGTGAAAATTTCAGACATTTTCGCTCAGTAGTTTCTTTGCAAACAGCGTTTCTTTTTCCCAGATTCATACAAATGGTTTTTCTAATTTATTCACTGCCTCCTCTACCTCACAGCTGCTTCGGCTCTGTGTGATTCGGCTCATGTTCGGCTCCTGTTAGGCTTTTTCTAAGGTTAATCCAGATGTTTTTGCTTGTTTTCAGCGTGCATTCGGTTAGTTTCGGTTGGTTTGCGGCAGCCTTTCCCTGCAATTCGGGGACCTTGTGGTGCTTGCTGAATACACCGCAGGGTCACCGAAATGGGATCGGCAAAAGGAACCGAATTGAAGAGAACGAAAAGTCACCGAACGTGCGGTGACTTTTCGAATCTCTTTGGATAACCCTGTTATTTTCAGGCAGCAGTGAAATTCCCATAGAGAAGTATGGGTTACTCTATTCAGAGAACTCCAAACTGCACTGAAATGTCAGTGAAATGTCCATATGTTTGATGGTTTCATTCGGCAGCTTTAATCAGGTGAATCCCATAGGTTTCAATGTAAAAAATATTCCCCGTTTTTATTAAACCGTTTATTCTTTTAATTTGCTGCAAAAAGGCTCTATTAATTTTTTAGGATCTTTTTTTTTTGAGAAAGGATTTTACCAGAAAGGATACATTGAGATTTCTCTCGTTTTCATGTAGGTCCTGGGTGTAGGCATTGTTTGTGATTTTTTTCAGAAAAAAATAACTGGGAAAGAATTTTAAGTGTTTTTTTCTGTTACATACCTTTTTATTATTATTCATAGGACCTAATATGTTAATTCCAGACATTTTCATGCAGTAGTTTTTTTTTTGCAAAGCCTTTCAACCTCCCTGGCGGTCTAATTTTTGCAAAATTTTGTGTCTAAAAGCATTTCAATTTTTTTGGAAAGGAAATGTGTTGTTTTATTACTGTAGTAAGCCTGTATTCTGTAGGAATAGCTCACTGAAATCCGTGCAAGCAAGAGTCTAGTAAACACATGCAGTCAGAGAAGGTTTGAAACACGAAATCATAATTTATTATCCCAAAAATAATTATCCAAAATAAGGAAATAAATTTTTATATTCAATAATATAAATCAAACCAAAAAATGCTTCTTTCCTCTGGGTGCTGGGATTCCTGTCCAGATATACACTCCTTTGCCAATGTAATATACAGGACACGGGAGTACCAAAAAAAGAGTATTTATTCTCAAAGCCGCTTTACAGAAATAAAAGGCAAATAAAAATCATTTCTAAAATGTAATAAGGGTTTTGCAATACAAGTTTCGCTGGTGCTTGCCCAGATCCAACTGTTGGATCTGGTCAAGCACCAGCAAAACTTGTATTGCAAAGCCTTATTACATTTTAGAAATGATTTTTATTTGCCTTTTATTTCTGTAAAGCTGCTTTGAGATACTCTTTTTTTGGTACCCTGTGTCCTGTATTACATTGGCAAAGGAGTGTACATCTGCACAAGAATCCCAGCACCCACTGCACAGCACAAAGTTTATTCTACAGTATTTTTTTACTGTATTTTTTTTTTCATTTTTTAATTTGCTGCCTGGTCCCACCCCCTTGCGTCGTGTGACTCGCAGGTAGCGGAACCAGGAAGCAAAGTCGGCGGCTGCCGCAATCACACTACGGTGACTGCGGAGACGGCGGGGGAGCGAAGATGCGGTGAGCATGCATCCAGTCCGAGTGTGGCTCGGGGCTACCGATCGCGTAGCGAAATTTAACCCCGAGTCACACTCGGGAATACCGCCAGGCACGTTAAAAGTTGAATTTCAATTTCGGTGTCCATCGAAAGGGGGCTGATCTATTGGATTCAGCACCACAGGCCAATGGACAGCGACATATGGTGCTTATTGGTGCAGTTCAGCGCTGCGGCATATGTTGGCGCTATGTAAAGAATAATGATAGTATCTGTCAATTAGCCTGTGATTTTGCAATAGATTCTGCAGTACCACAGGCCAATTGACAGGACATAGGAGGATTCGAGCTGTTAAATTTTTCGATGTGAATTTTTTGTCTGGATTTTCTATGTCGGGAAGTTGTCCGTCAGGATTTTTAATGTTGAAAAATTAACTGTCGGGAAGTTGGCCACCGGGAACTTGGTTGTCGAGATTTCGACCTAAACCTCTGACACGGTGTTCTCCTCCTCTAACTTTTATTCCGATTTCATTCATTTACAGCACTTAAATTCTTTTTTCTAAACTATATATAATTACAATGGTTTGTTTGATATCCTTTAGTACTCGTTACGAAATGATCAGAAATGGCATTTTCTGTGACATTAAGCAATTTAAAATGCTTTAGATCAAAATGTGTGTTGGATGGATGGGAACTCCCATAAGAGAGGGTTTTATAGCCAGAGTATGAAAGTGCAAGGTCAATGTTTCTTCTTCTGGTCAAATCAACCCAGGAGCAAATGCTCTGTCCAGGCCCCGGTCAACCTGCCTGGCTTAAGTTTTCCAGCTGCTCTCTCTAATAACAAGCCCGATTCCTGGGGTTTTGCAGTATTCTGTAGGTGAAGGGATTGCTATAGAATTTTCTTTCCTAACATGGACCTTAATTTAATTATATTGGGTGATTTAAAAAAAAAATATATATATATATTGTCTGGTTCAGTGGAAAAGAGATTCGAAAACTCCCGCTGGTCCAAAAAAAATCCTATTTTCTGCTAGCATCCTACAAATTTGTACCTTTTAGGCTAGTGTCAGACAAAAGCATTTTTCCCCACGAACGTGAAAAAGTGCGTCCGAATGCATTGACGTATTTTTTCACGGAATGCGCAAAAACGGTCAGACGACGCGCATTTTCGGGCGTGATTTTGTACGGATCGTCAATAAAACTCTTTTTGCGTCTGGACGTTATGTAGGCTGGACATTAGCAGCGTCTGACATCTCCTAATCACGCACACACGCCGCTATGCCGCAGCTGCGCACTCAGTACGTCAGTACTAGCGGTTCAGCGTTCTCAAAAAAATGCGTTCAAATTCCACTTGCGTTGCACGGCCGGACTTTTGTGCGGCCGTACATCGTATATTGGCCGTCATTGACCGTCATCTGCTGCTAGTGCGGCTGTAATTATGTGCGCCAGAACGCACGTTAAAAGTGCGCTGGTCTGACCCCAGCCTTAACATCTCGATTAGAAAAATCTAATGAAAATATGGTTTCAGTCTTACTCCCTTTATTTTCTGCAGGAAAATCCATTTATCAACGCATTTTACCATTCGTATTTCTTTC